>JAUBOC010000181.1:26765019-26776653 GCA_032275365.1 Anablepsoides cearensis | reverse complement strand
GTCTCCTGAGAACCTCTAGATATGGTCTCCTCAAACCCTCGAGATCTGGTCTCCTCAGACCCTCCAGACCTGGTCTCCTCAGACCCTCTATATTCGGTCTCCTCAGACCCTCTAGACCTGGTCTCCTCAGACCCTCTAGATCTGGTCTCCTCAGACCCTCTAGATCTGGTCTCCTCAGACCCTCTAGATTTGGTCTCCTCAGTCCCTCTAGATCTGGTCTCCTCAGACCCTCTAGATCTGGTCTCCCTGGTCTTCTCAGACCCTCTATATTCGGTCTCCTCAGACCCTCTAGACCTGGTCTCCTCAGACCCTCTAGATCTGGTCTCCCTGGTCTCCTCAGACCCTCTAGATCTGGTCTCCTCAGACCCTCTAGATCTGGTCTCCTCAAACCCTCTATATCTGGTCTCCTCAGACCCTCCAGACCTGGTCTCCTCAGACCCTCTATATTCGGTCTCCTCAGACCCTGTAGACCTGGTCTCCTCAGACCCTCTAGATCTGGTCTCCTCAAATCCTCTAGATCTGGTCTCCTCAAACCCTCTAGATCTGGTCTCCTCAAACCCTCTAGATCTGGTCTCCTCAGACCCTCTAGATCTGGTCTCCTCAGACCCTCTAGACCTTGTCTCCTCAGACCCTCTAGATCTGGTCTCCTCAGACCCTCCAGACCTGTTCTCCTCAGTCCCTGCAGACCTGGTCTGGTCAGGTCCTGCTGCAGACCTGGTCTGGTCAGGTCCTGCTGCAGACCTGGTCTGGTCAGGTCCTACTGCAGACCTGGTCTGGTCAGGTCCTGCTGTAGACCTGGTCAGTCTAGGATCTGGATGGTTAAACATGTTGTTGTTTAAAAGCTGCAGGTTTAGTTTTAACATTTTAAAAGTTGATTTTTTTTCCATCTTAAATAAAATCAATGTTTGTTTTTTTCAGCTCAAACTTTAATTCAACATGAAATAAATCAAATATTGACTAAAAGATTTGATGAGAAACAAAGAAAAACCTGACATCATCAGTCTGCAGCACGTTCCTCTCCTCAGATCTGAGTCTTCATCCTAACGAGGAGAAACTTCAAAAGCTCTCCTGACCTCTGCTGGTGGATCAGAACAGACCACTCTGCTGCTCTGCCTCATCCTGCTGGATCTACACACATCAAAGCTGAGGGGTCACCACCAGCACCGAGGGGCCGCTGCTGCTGATGGGAAACAACATTCTCTTTCTGTATGTTCCACAGGTTTTATCTTATTTCAACAGTTTATACATCAAAACATTCGGCTCCTTCAAACATTCAGCAATTTACTTGTTGAGATATTTAGCTTTTTCTGCCTTTTTTCTCTCTCTGAAAATAGATGGAGCTGTTTTTATAAATCTTTACTGAACTTTTTATCTTTTGTTCTGGTTCTAATATTTAATTTCAGCTTCCTTTTATTTAGCTGATTTTAGCTTTTGCCTGCTGTTTTAGCTATCATTCTAATCTTGTGTACTATTCTTCGGCTATTTTTTGTGCTTCTTTCTGCTGCTTTCTGCTCAATTCAGTAGTTTTTTGTGTTTTTAGCTACTTTTTAGCTAATTAAAAAAAAATTCAGCTAAATTCACCCAAGTGATAATTTCAGCATTTTACTGCTTAATTCAGCAAACGTGCTTTTTCTGTTTCTTTGTGCGTCTTTCAGCTATTTTTTTAGCAATTTATTTTGTATAATTATACACAGCAAAAACAGGAGAGTTGAAATTTCAGTGTTAAACTTTTGGGTGTTGATTTAACTCCCTCTAGTGTTATTTTAACACTTTCTGAGTAAACTGACACCCAGTGTTGGTGTTAATTCACAGTGTTGATTTCCTCAGTGTTGTCTCAACATTGGACCGTGTTAAATAAGCTCCGCCCACTGTTAAGTTTTATAACACTTAACAGTGTTGTTATATGACACCATGCAGTGTTGAAAGAAGTATTCTGAAAATGCCCCGCCCTCTTCCACCTCATGTCAGACAGACCAGTGTTTTCACAGCAAGAAATGCTGGGTAATCTGGTAGAAATGATGTGTTTTTATGTTTATAACTGTTAAAGAAGTTCATGAGAGTAAAAATTAGTTGTTCTGGTTTGTTTTCTTCTTCAGTTTGATCAAGTTGATCAAGTTTAAGTTTGGGTTTTTGGCCATAAATCGACACCATGAGTTAGAGCTACTTCCTGCTGTGTGAAAGTCGACTCCATTACACTTTAATACTAACTACTGAGTGTTAATGCAACACTACAAAGAGTTTGATTTTAACTCTGAGAGATAGTTTTACACTCTCAAATATATAAAGTATTAACACGTTGTGTGTCTGTTAACTTTTTTAACACCATAATTTCCTTTGTTAATAATAATACACTGGTGTTACTGTTAACACTGTATTTTAACACTGTTGAAATGTTAATGAAACACCCAGTATTGTTGAATATTAAACACTTTGTTGGTGTTAAATTAACACTGAGGTTGTTAAATTAACACTGTTTGTGTTAAATTAACACTGGCATTTTATGTGTAACTGGTGAAATGATTGAAGTGACCTCTATTCAAGGTCACAAAATAAAAGGTCAAGGTCACAGGTTGTCTATTTGTTTTACCTTTAAATTTTAGCTATATTCATTTCTAAATGTTTATTAAAAAATATAAATTCACCTTTTTTGCTTCTTCATACTTTTTTCTGCCTTATAAGCTACTTTTTTCTAACTTCTGCTAATTTCAGCAGTGTTTTTGTGCTTTTAGCTGTTTATTAAAAAAACTCTATTCAAGGTCACTGCTTGTCTATATGTTTTACCTTTTTTGTCTAAATTTTAGCTATATCCATTTGTAAATCTTGTTTCTTTAATTTAAAATTTTACCTTTTTTATTTCTTATACTTTCAACTATTTTCTGCTTTTTAAGCTACTTTTTGCCAATATTTACCAACTTCTGGTAATTTCTGCTCTTGATTTTTCACTTTTTTTACTTCCAGCGTCAGTCAGCTGCTCAAATCTAACTCACATTACAGTAAACATTTTCAGCTTCTTCAGCAGCTTTCAGCTGAAGTCTTCCAGCATTAAGCATTCACACATCTTTACACAGGAAACAACAATTCTCCAGTTTGTTTCATCTCAAATCATAAAATGTTTTCATGCTTTTAGTTAAAAAATCTACAAACGAGCTCAACAACCTAACCTGTTTTAAATGAGATTTAAGAGAAAAAAACAGAGTTCGGTTATTTAGATACAGTGGAGGAGGATAGTCAGTGTGTGTGTGTGTGTGTGTGTGTGTGTGTGTGTGTGTGTGTGTGTGTGTGTGTGTGTGTGTGTGTGTGTGTGTGGTGACTCTGACCTTGCCTGCAGAGGTTTTGTGTTGCAGTCGAGATCCGGCTGTATTATTGTTATTATTCTTTTCTCACTCAGCTCCAGGAGAAAAATATCTTTCACAAGTTTCAGGGACGGTTCTGAGTCAGAAAAAATAAAACACGATGTTACCCTGGAAACATGAAGGCCACTGAAGTAAAACCTGATACAGATACTGATGCTTTGATGAGTTTCCTGAGAGCTGAAACCACTGATATGTGGCGACATGGGTACCTGAACGCAGCACAGAGCTATAACACAGAGCAGGGTAGGTACCTGAACGCAGCACAGAGCTATAACACAGAGCAGGGTAGGTACCTGAACGCAGCACAGAGCTATAACACAGAGCAGGGTCATTATTAGCTTTTAGCCACCAATCATCTATCTTTAGCTCTTAACTACTGTTTTATTTACTTTTACATATATTCTGCTTTTAAAGATTTAGCTACTGTTCAGCTACTTTTTATTTATCTATTGTTTTTCTATTTATAGCGTTACTGCTCAGCTTATGTTTATTGTTCCGCTATTATAGCTTTTAGCTACTGTTCAGCTATCTATTGTTCAGCTACTTATAGCATTTAGCTATTATTTTGTTAATTTTACATTCTAATATGGCGTTTTGCTAATTTTAGCTTTTAGAGACAGTTTTGCTAACTTGGCTGCTGTTTGTTTTAGCTTTTAGTTACGTTGTAGCTTTTAGCTACTTATTAGCTAATTTTAGCTTTTATTGAGGTACTGTTTTAGTTCTTCTTTATGTCTTTTCTTGCTTCCTCTTCTTCAGTTCTTTATTTTCCTACTGATGTTAGCTTAAAATGATGAGAGGAAGAAACAACACAGAGCTGATGATGTCATCACAGGTGGTGTTTAACTCGTAGTTTCTGCTCCTCTCAGGGTTTTGTTGACTGAAACACCTGATGGTTTGACTCAGCTGTAGTGAACACTCGTGTGGAGCGAACAGGAAGTCACAGGAAGTTTTTTTCTCCCTGTCAGGACCTGTGAGCGTGTCTGCAGGTGGAATCATTCTGACACAGAACTTCACAGGTTTCACGTCCAAACAGACTAAAAGCTCCGAGTGAGAAACAAACACGTCCTGACCAGACGGAGCTGTTTGGCTCTGATAACAAGCTGAAGATGGGGAACAACACCGGGTCTGGAGCCCAGAGCTGACAGCTAACAGGCTAACAGGCTAACAAGCTAACATGCTAACAGGTGACCTGAAGCTGCTTTGGAAATCTTTATTTATAAAAATAAAAACAGTGAATAAAGTAACTTAAAGCCAGATTGAACCAGTTCCTTATTAAAAACAAAACCCCTCTCAGCAGATCTCAGGTCCAGGAGGGCCGGTCCACAAGTGGTACCACGGGGGCTGGTTCTGACTTTAGGTCCAATCAGAGGACCTGAGGGGTCTGAAGGGTTCAGGGGGTAAAAATATATCTAAAACCAGAAACCGTTTCAAGAACCAACAGAAGAATCTGAGATGCATGAGAAGTTTTAAAAAAGTTTTTTAACAGTCCTGAAGCTGAGTTAAACTCAGATTTATAGTATTCTATACTCAGAGTTTAAGTTTTATACTGGAAAATATGGTCTTCTCTGCTCAGAAATACTTAGTTATAGTAGAGATACAGTCCACTATATTCATAGTTATAGTATTTTATACATAGAATTATAGTATACTAAGAGTTAGTCTTCTGTATATATAATTATAGTTGTCTCTATTCATTTAATTTAATCTCCTTTTTGTCTTCCATACTCAAAGTTATACTAACCCAGATAATCTTTACTCAGAGTTTAAGTCTTCTACACTCTAATATATTTACTCAAAGTTATTCTGATTCATACTTTAGTCTTCTCTATTCAGAGTTAAGATAACTTGAGGTATTTTCTTTTTACTCAGTGTTTTAGTCTTCTATTTTCAGTTAAATATTATTTTATACTTAAAATTATAGTCTTATATAGTTACATACTTATTTTTTCAGATACAGTCTTACAGTCTTTTATACTCAGAATTTTAGTCTTCTATGTAGTTTTATTTATAGAATTTTGTTCTCACTATTATAGTATTCTGCATTTAAAGAACTAGTTTTTCATACTCAGCGTTACAATCTTTTATAAATACAGTTATATTATATATCTTTTACTTAAAGTTATACTGTTCTATAATCAGATATATACTCTTAAGTACTTAGAGTAGTGGTCTTTTAAAGTCTGATAGTATTCATTACTCCGATGTAAACTTTTTAATACTCTGAATTGTAGTCTTGAATACAAAGGGTTATTTAAAGCTATACTCAGGGTTGTACTAATTTATACACAGTGTTATACTAATCAATACTCAGGGTTATAATAATCAATACTCAGGGTTATACTAATCAATACTCAGGGTTACATTAATCAATACTCGGGGTTATATTAATCAATACTCAGGATTATATGAATCAATACTCAGGGTTATACTAATCAATACTCAGGTTTATATTAATCAATACTCAGGGTTATACTAATCAATACTCGGGGTTATACTAATCAATGCTCAGGGTTATACTAATCAATACTCAGGGTTATACTAATCAATACTCGGGGTTATAATAATCAATACTCAGGTTTATATTAGTCAATACTCAGGGTTATATTAGTCAATACTCAGGGTTATATTAGTCAGTACTCAGGGTTATACTAATCAATACTCAGGGTTATAATAATCAATACTCAGGGTTATATTAGTCAATACTCAGGGTTATATTAGTCAATACTCAGGGTTTTATTAGTCAATACTCAGGGTTATATTAGTCAGTACTCAGGGTTATAATAATCAATACTCAGGGTTATACTAATCAATACTCAGGGTTATACTAATCAATACTCAGGGTTACATTAATCAATACTCGGGGTTATATTAATCAATACTCAGGATTATATGAATCAATACTCAGGGTTATACTAATCAATACTCAGGTTTATATTAATCAATACTCAGGGTTATACTAATCAATACTCGGGGTTATACTAATCAATGCTCAGGGTTATACTAATCAATACTCAGGGTTATACTAATCAATACTCGGGGTTATAATAATCAATACTCAGGTTTATATTAGTCAATACTCAGGGTTATATTAGTCAATACTCAGGGTTATATTAGTCAGTACTCAGGGTTATACTAATCAATACTCAGGGTTATAATAATCAATACTCAGGGTTATATTAGTCAATACTCAGGGTTATATTAGTCAATACTCAGGGTTTTATTAGTCAATACTCAGGGTTATATTAGTCAGTACTCAGGGTTATAATAATCAATACTCAGGGTTATATTAATCAATACTCAGGGTTATACTAATCAAAACTCAGGGTTATATTAATCAATACTCAGGGTTATATTAATCAATACTCAGGGTTATATTAGTCAATACTCAGGGTTATATTAGTCAATACTCAGCGTTATACTAATCAATACTCAGGGTTATATTAATAAATACTCAGGGTTATATTAATCAATACTCAGGGTTGTACTAATCAATACTCAGGGTTATATTAGTCAATACTCAGGGTTATACTAATCAATACTCAGGGTTATATTAATCAATACTCAGGGTTATATTAATCAATACTCAGGGTTGTACTAATCAATACTCAGGGTTATATTAGTCAATACTCAGCATTATACTAATCTGTACTCAGAGTTGTAGGTTTAAACCAGAGCAGAGTTTTCCAGAAATCTGTCCTGCAGGTTATAAAAGTTTGAATAATTATTTAAATGCTGTGATTCTCGATGTGGGTTTCAGTTTATCTTTTTATTGACTATTTATGTTGATGTTTAGTTCTATGTGTTCTTTATGTTGGTGTTTATTTTGATGTTTATGATGATAATTATTTTGATGATTATGTTCTTTATATTGATGTTTATGTTCTATATGTTGCTGTATATTTTGATGTTTATGCTCTTTATGTTTATGTTGATGTTTATGATGATAATTATTTTGATGATTATGTTCTTTATGTTTATGTCGATGTTTATGATGATAATTATTTTGATTATTATGTTCTTTACGTTTATGTCGATGTTTATGCTGATGATTATGTTCTTTATTTATTTGTTGTTTTTTATCTCTTGGTTTAAAGTGAGTTTTTCACACAGCCAGGATCAGCTGTTCTGAGGAAATGAAATAAATAAACAGTTTTCTGCTTCAGATCAAACATTATAATTATTTGTATTTGTATCACAGTCCTGTTGTAAAGGAAGCTTATTGTTTATAAATTTAGATTTCTGGTTAATTTATTTCTCATAAAGAGCTCATCACTCCATCACCATCATTTCACCTCCTGCAAGGCTGCAGATTCATTCAGCTGCAGTCAAGGCTGCCTGCTTTGAGTTTCCTTCCATTCAGAGGCCTTTTCTCCACACCTCTGCAGCGCCTCAACAACTCATCCTGCGCTCACGGAACCAACTCTAAATAAAAAAAAACAACTCTGCCTTCGTAACGTTCATTAGCCGTGTGCAAATAGAGCGTGACGTAAATGAAAAGTTGCACAGTTGTTTGTTTTCTGAGACTTCCCCGCCCGCCGTCACCACCTTCACTTTGCGTCTCAATCCACTGAGGTGAAAATGTAGAAAAGTGATCCTCCGCCCATCAAGAGGGTTTATTTCTGGTGGCGGTGGCAGCTTCTCTTAACGGCTGCTATGGTTACCTTCACACCAGATTCGGCGCGGAGCTCAGGTTGGCGGTGTTGTTGTCGCTCGTGCGCTCACCTCACTTTTTGTCTCCTAACAGATCTTTTTCATTGGCGGAGGTGTGAGGCGTCACCGAGGGGTTAGTGGGCGGGAGGGGACGGGGGCGCTGAGTGTGTGTGTGTGTGAGACGATGGTGATGATGATGATGCATGGAAACGCCTGGGAGAGGTTACTCTTCAAACACTTTGTCGGCCACTGTGTCACGACGATGGCGTGTTTGCAGACATACAGGAGCTCGTTGCTGCAGGAGAGCAGGGAAATGGGAAGTAGATGTCATTATTTCGTGCCCATTGAACACAAGACAAACAGTTCGAGGTAACTCGGAGTAATTGTGCCGTAAACCATAACGTGGAAGATAACGCCGGCGCTTTATTGTGGGTAAAACCAGCAGCATGTAGGAGGCTGTGAGTCGCTGCACTCCATGGGATGCAGGTGTCTCCAGGTTACTGAGGAATGTAAAAATGCAAACAAGTCTGCTCAAACAGAGGAGCGTTTATAAAACCCGAGGCCACGCACACATCGCTGCACGCTGAGTGTGAGCGCGGAGGTGTGTGTTGGAGGGAGCCCTACAACTGACCGACATCAGTGGACCAGACGCTCTGAGATCATCTGATCCTGACAAACCCTTTAACTATAAAGCTCCACACAGTTCAGTTCGCTGTGGCGGCCATCTTGAGTTAAGCTAACTGTCCAGCAGAGGTCCAGACCCCTCATCCAGCTTTTCTGGGAGGAGTCTGAGGTGTTCCCAGTCCAGCTGAGAGACTCCAGAGTGTCCTGGTCTTCCTCAGGGTCTCGTCCCAGTCCAGAACGCCTCCTCGCCAGGTGACCCTCCTCAGCTGGTTCCTCTCTGGTTAGGAGTCTCTTCTGGAGAACTGAACCAGAGTCCAGCTGCCCTGCAGAGGAAACTCTCCTGGACCATCTGCACAAAGTTTGTGTCCACAGGTGAGGGGAACCCTAACCTGGCCCCTGCCTTCCTACGCAGTTCTACTCAATTCTAGTTTCCCTTCATTGCTTCGTCCATAGACAAGGTTGGTAGAATTTTACCTGGGCCAATCAGCAAATAGAAGGAGGAGTTTTGATTGACAGGGTCAATTTTCTGCGCAGTGTCTGCTAGTTAGTTTAGCAATGGCAGTGGAGGAAGTGAATGAAGCCAGTCTGTGTTGATAATAAATAAATTTGTCTCTCAAAGCAGCAGCATCATTTACAGTCGTCTCGTTCAGCTCTGTACTTCTCTTCTCTCAGTAGGGTTGTTTACAGCACACGTGATTTCTGGTTAGCTTCTTAGCTTAGCCTCCTTCACAGTGAAGCTGGTGCATTACATATGTCGCAGCCAGTTGATCCAATTGTTTTAAAGTTTAACAGAGGCCACGCCTCCAGGAAGCAATCGCTTCTCTATATCTGAGAGTCCAGACCCTCTGTACAAAGCAAAGTGAAGAACAGGAGAATGAAACACAGACGGACAGGTAAACAGAGAGCTTCACCTCTCAGCTCAGATCCCTCTGAACCACAATGGACCAGAACTTGTGGAGTCCAGAACTGAAGCTGATATCCTGAAACATCATAAAAAAGCTTTAAAGGCAGTGAAGGGATGTGGTGTTTTAGTAAAACCTTAAAGCTGATTAAAGCTGGACTCAGAGTCAGAAAGAAATCAATAATTTAATTTAAATCCTGCTTCTCAATAGGGGTGTAAGAAAATATTGATATATTGAAATATCGATACATTGAAATATCGTGATATTTAATTTCCTGATACTGCATCAACTTTTAATTAAGTCTTAATGGATGAATGTAAGAAGAAATGAGAAATACAAACTCAGTTTTCACTGGTATTCAGAGTTCTTCTGATTGTATAAAAATGAACTGAATTTAATCAGATGTGCTCTTTATAAACAGTTTAGACTGTTTTGAAGAAAAAATGGCGATATATCACCTACAGTATCACAATAAACTGCAGTATAACCGCCCTGAATCTTCTGCTTCATTCTTCCTTCACTGGTGAACAAAACTCTGAACTTCACCCCCAGCCCAGAGAGGCCAGCCCACCCTTCAGACTGAGGACCGTGGACTCAGAGCACCACGACACCAACAGGAACACATCGTCTGCAAACAGCAGAGACAGAATCCTGAGACCACCGAACCGGACGCATCACATCGGACCCCCACGTTCTCCACGCAGCAGTAAATCCTCACAACAAACAAACAAATCTGAAGAGACGTTCACGAGAAACAAAGTTTATGTGACATTTAAAAGTGCAACTCTGACCAAAACAAACGGCGTCCTTCATGCTGTGATCGGTGGAGCAGCAGTGAAAGGCCCGAGGAGAGGATTAATCATTTATTGAGAAACAGCAGAAACAAACAGAGCGTCCTTCAGGAGGCGAGCTGAAACATCAGCATCTTATTTGGTTTGTTGGACCGGAAGCTGCCGCAGACCTTCCTGGTTCTGAGAGGACGCAGCCGGAAACTGAAACAAGTGTTCAGACATATGATCCATGGTGTTAAACCTCAGGTCTTATTTAAAATACGGCAAATAAAGACAAGCTGTTTTCTGTTTTTATATGAGCGCTATGGTCCAGTTTTCTAATTGGACAGATCGGAGCCTCATCCTCTGGAATCTCCAGCTGGACCAGTTGGTCCTCGATCAACATAAACCCTAATCTATAGAGGACTCCATCAGATCAAAGATTAGATCAGAGGTGAGTTTACAACAGGATGCATGTGAGCCGTCAGCACAGAAACACTGATGACTCAGATTTTAGAAGCCAGTTTTCTGGCTTCTAAATCACTGTTTTAGTTTGGATCTGAGGCTGTAGTCGTATAAAACTTCTGCACAAAAACCTGTCAGGTTTTAAAGGTTTGGAACCCAGGATTGACCCGAAGAGGTTTAAATAAAACTCAAAAAGGTTTAATTTAACAAAGACAAAAGGCAGCAGGACCAGATGTGAGCCAACAACAACTTGAGCCGATGATCTGAGCAAAATGAAACAGGAAACGGCAGCACATTGGCTCAGTGGTTAGCACTGATACCTCACAGCAAGAAGGTCCCGGGTTCGATCCCTGGTTTGGACCTGAGGTCTTTCTGTGCGGAGTTTGCATGTTCTCCTTGTGTTTGAGTTAGTTTTCTCTCGGTACTCTGGTTTCCCCCAAAAAATCAATAGGTTGCTTTGAGGATCAGGCCTCTCTTGAAAAAGAGATCTGAGATCTCAACAGGACTTGCCTTGATCAATAACAATTAGAGATGTCTGATAATATCGGCCTACAGATATTATCGGTCCGATATCAGCATAAAAATGTAAAATCTCTACATATCAGTATCAGTTTTTCTTCTGATAACAAAAGCCTGATTAATTAAAGCCTGGATTTGACTAAAATGTGTTAATAAATGTTTTATTACAGAGACTTGAACTTGATATTGGGATTTCAGGAACAGCTTTAAAATGGTTTGAGTCTTATTTAACTGATAGATTCCAGTTTGTTAATGTTAATAATAAATCATCTTTTTACACCAGAGTTAGTCATGGAGTTCCTCAGGGTTCAGTGCTCGGACCAATCCTCTTTACTTTATATATGCTTCCAT
>JAUBOC010000181.1:26689158-26701670 GCA_032275365.1 Anablepsoides cearensis | reverse complement strand
GAGTTACAACAACACCTAATTTCCCTCTGGGATAAATAAAGTATTTTTGAATTTGAATTGAATTGAATTGAATTGAATAAGCTAAAATAAGCAAAGGGAGAGTTAACAGCTAAAAGTTGCTTAAATGACTTGTCATCTAATTTGCATATTTGGACTTTTACAGATAATTATGATCTTAGCCACAACTCATGGCCCGCAGGAGCTTCAGTTAAAATAAGCTGCTTTGAAGCCAGCATTGTTCATGAACTAATAATAATAATAATAATAATAATAATAATAATAATAACAATAATACATTTGATTTATAGGGCACCTTACATTCAAGAATCTCAAAGTGCTATATCAGATTATAAAAAAAAAACCTACATCTCCCACAATGCATGTTGATTATTTTATTTAAAAATGATGGCATCCCAGGAGGAGGCGCACGGTTCAAAAGCAGCTCCCAAAATTTTGCTTAATTTGAACTAACTTGTTGCAGCTCAGTTGTATTGGAAGGTGGGGATTTCCCACTTACGAGTTGTAAATTTAAACAGGAACCAGTGGGAATTCCCTGTGGGAAAGTGGGAGAATTCAGAGTTCAAGATGTCAGCTTCTCACCACAACTCAGCAGTGATTAAAACTCTTACTTTTATTTTAATAGTATTTCTGTTTTAATTATTTCACATTTAGTCAGTCGTACTCGTAGTACTTTTCTGTGTTTATAAGAGGAGGTGTTTTTATGTTTCTATGTAGGAAAAACCAGGTAGAGCTCAGTTACTGTTTGTTAGAGGGGCTCAGAAAGGTGATGTTTCATTTTTATTAAAAGTTAATTATAAACATAATGCATGTGTGGCTCACTGACAATGAAGTCCAGGGATTTATTTTGAACAGTGTCAGTGAGAAAACACATGACAGTAAAAATGACATCCAGCTTTGTAAACCAGGGCAGCTGCAGCAGCTCTGTGAGATTCATTTTTAGAAGATAGACTGGCTGTAACATGATAAATTGACTTATTTAAGGTGGAAACTAATAATTAAACTGGATGCCACATGTTAAATTGACAGGCAGACAGACAGACTAGTGTCAATTTATTTATAAAACACATAAAAACAACAAAAGTTGGCCAACTTGCTTCACAATTCACCCAAATGAACAGACAAAAACAACAACAAAGAAACACAGAAATGTTCAAATATAAGTCAAATTAAAACAAAATACAGAAAAAGAATCTAATCTCTAAAAGAATCTAGCAAGGACTAACGAGGGGTCCTGATGGTCTCAGTGGTCTGAATACAAAAAGGTAAAACACTCAGGTTTGGGACAGAAACTGTAAAAGTCAGATCACCTCTGTAGTTTAATTTGGATCTAGAAACATCAAAGAGAAACTGTTGGATGGTTGAGGAGCTCTGATTGGAGATCACACATTCGATGGGGCCAGACAGCAGTTAAATCTTAAACTCTAAATCAAACAGGAATCCAGAACCGGAGACATGTTCATGTTTTAGAAAGATCATTTAAATATTCTCTCTGCAGCTTGGCAGGAATGACTTCCTGTATTGTTCCTTTAACAGACGGGCTTGGATCAGTCCGCTGCTGCAGCTGCTTTTCACATCGTTCCACTGTTTCATGAGGGGGCGGGGGGCTTCGTCCATGACTGCAGCCTGCAGTTTGTCCAGCATTCTTTCCTCCACCATCCAGATAAACACCCGTTAGTTTGACACCATCTCCATGTTTGTTCCATTTATACACACAGTGGAAGGAAGGTTTACTGGGAAAAATAGCATATAAAGAAGACACAATTGTTTGATAAACTGACATTACACCATCTGTAATTACAGGAAACAAAATCTACAATTCAACAGAAAAAAGTAAAGCTGAGAGAAAAGTACTAAATGGCATTGAAAGTTTCTTAATTATGGCTTTAAAACACATAAATATGACATCTTGTTTGACAAAGTGGTAGAAACAGTCTAACTAAAAAAACATCAGCTCATTTTGTGTTTAAAACATGATGGAAATACTGATAAACAAGTCTGGTTTATATAACATTGCTTCCAAACGTTTTTTTTATTGTGACATGTCCGGTTCAAACTCTCTTCTTCCGATAGGTGGCGCCAGCGAACCAGAACAGTTCTACCTCCATTAAACAGCAGAAGAAGAAGACGAGCGACGACAAACCAGAAGTGTCCAGGAAGTCTGTTGATGATTTCTACTTGGACAGCCAAACCAAACCAAACCAAACCAAACCAAACCAAACCTAAAAGAATGGACAAAATTATTTTGGACATGAAATGCTGATCAATGCAGGACGCGCCTGAAACCGGACGTGACGACGACAACGATGCGAGGAACATTTTCGACACAAATCGTTCCCAGCGTTAGCTAACTTAGCTAAGCTACAACTGCATCCGCTGGAAACTGGTAACTAAACTTAACATAACACCTTAACTTTAACTCTTTGAGCTGGAAAGTAGTAACTAAACTCGAAGTAACATTTAATATATAACAATTTAGGCTCGAAACTAATCATTAAAAATAATGCAACACCTTAAATTTATCTCTTTAAGTCTACCTCTCCACTTTGAAATTGATGACAAACCTGATGCCATACTTTAAATTGATTTATTTTAAGGTGGAAGTTGATAACTTAAGTCGATAGTCCACCTTAAATTTACCTCTTTAAGTTGGAAACTGATAATTAAACGTAGTGTAACACTTTAACTTTACTTATTTAAGAGTAAAACTGTCGACTAAAGTTGATAACTTAAGTCGATGTTCAACCTTAAATTGACATCTTTAAGGTGGAAACTGATAGTTAAACTAGATGTCACATGTTAAATTAAGATAAGTCTTTATTGACATCGTAAAGAGCACAATGAAAATTGATATATTTAAGGTGGAAACCGATAGTTAAACCGGATGTAACACGTTAAATTGACTTACTAAAGTGAAAATTTATAGATAAACTGGATGTAACATGTTAAATTGATTTATTTAATGTGGAAACTGAAGACTGAACTGGATGTAACATGTTAAATTGATCTATTTAAGGTGGAAACTGATAGATAAACTGGATGTAACATGTTAAATTGATCTATTTAAGGTGGAAACTGAAGACTGAACTGGATGTAACATGTTAAATTGATCTATTTAAGGTGGAAACTGATAAACTGGATGTAACATGTTAAATTAATCTATTTAAGGTGGAAACTGAAGACTGAACTGGATGCACCGCCTCTCCATGGTTGAAACTGCGAGCTGAAGTCCATGTGACACCTTTAACGGACCTCTCCAGCACTCTGGGTGCGGTGTTGTTGAGACGCAGACTCTTTGGTGGGCTTCCGTTACTCTATCACAAAATGTGGCTGCAGCAGAGACTGAAGGGGCTCCCGGGCCTGCTGTCCAGCAGCTGGGCGAGGCGGGTCCTGGTCGGGCTGCTGCTCTTCCTCATCTTCTACTGGTACCTGGGCTCGGGGGGCAGGTGGACGTTTCTCAGCGGCTCTGCCATGCCCGGCGGCGCGGCGGGGCAGTGCCTCCAGGCTGAGATCCACAGGTGGAGCTCCATCGTGGAGCGGGGAGAGGGGGTGTACAGCTCACCTGAGGAGCAGCTGGACATGCCCTTTGTGTCCGGTAACGGCCACGTTCTGATCGATGTGGACTCAAACAAGCTGTGGGTGTCGTCCTCCTCGCAGCCCGGCTCTGCTCCGGCTCATCAGACGGACTACTCCCCGATAATCGGGGTCCACCTGGAGGGCGAGCGGGCCGTGGTCCGGGCCAGCATGCTGTGGTTCAGAAAGGGAGCCGTGCTGTCGGTCCGGTGCGCCTCCCTGTCGGCGGGGCAGTCGGTCCGGGACTGCGTCTCCATCCGGGAGGAGTTCATGGCCCACCGGAAAAGACCCAACGTCTTCCTGCAGAGAATCCACGTCAGCAACCCGTCCGACAGGACCGCCACCCTGAACGTCGGTTCCGACGGCTCGGCCCGAAGGACCAAGTTCTCCTCCAGCCTGGAGAACCTGGAGAACCGAGAGGTGGAGCTCTCCTCCGGCAGGGTGCAGGTGGAGAACAACCGGATGGTCCTGGTGGTGGTGGTCACCAAAAAGCTGAACAGCAGGATCCAGGTCCCCGCTAAGTCCGAGTTCCAGGACAACGTTCTGTCCGTGGTGTGGACCTCAGAACCCATCGAGTCCTCCAAGCTGGAGGAGACCTTCAGCTCCCTCAGAGATGGAGCCAAGAAGGAGATGGAGGAGCTGCTGAGGACTGAAGTCAACAAACTGGTTCAGGACCACCAGAACGCCTGGATGGACCTCTTTATCTCAGGTGAGCAGAGGCTGGGTGGCCAGGTGCAGCAGGTCTGAGACTTTAAATACAGCTTGTTGGACTTTGGCTGCTTTTTCATCCAGTTTCAGTCCTCCTGACTGAATATATAAAATATAAATAAGAGGAAAAACAGCCAAAGTCCAAATAAAAACTTCTATTTTTTAAAAAGATTAAGGACTTTTTAGACAGGAAATTAAAATCTGGCATATTGGAGCTAAAAATAAAGATGAGGCACGACTTAAAACTTTTTCACATGAATGTAACAATTTTATCATCTCGTTACCAGATCCTTTATTAAAACATTGCTGTTTTTAATTATTAGCTAAAGAAGAGGAAAATAAACATATTGACTGCTCTAAGATAATGTTTATTCATTCATTATTTAAAAAGAAACAAGGTCGTCGTTATGGAGCTAAATTGGGGCCATAATTTTTGTTCAAAATAAAAAAGTTTTTGAAACTGAAAAATAATTTTGAAACTTTAAAAAAAATATTTGAAACTGAAGGAAAATATATTAGAAACTGCAAAAAAAATCTTGTCTTTTCAGTTTCAACTATTTTTTTTACAGTTTAAAATTATAAACCTGACTTAGCTGTCAATCATGATTCTGCTCTGCCCGTCATCTCAGGCTCCGCCCCTCACACTAAATCAGGGTCATGAGTTTGAAACTGAAAAAAAAATTGAAATTGAAAAAATTATTTGAAACTGAAAAGACAAACTGTTTGAAACTTTTCCAGTTTCTAAAATATTCTGTTTCAAATTTTTTTTCCAGTTTCATAATTATTTTTCCGTTTCAAAAACTTTTAATTTTCAACAAAACTTATGACCCCAATTCAGCTCCATACATCAGCTCAAACTTGTCTCTTATAAAGCAAAAATAGTTTAACTTTTTTAATAAAACAGTTAAAGTATAATTAAAACCAAGTGTTTAAACCTTTCATCATCATTTTCAGCAAACAGGCCTCTGTCTGAATAAATGTTTTATTTCTATGTTTACAGTCGGGTCATTTAGTCAATCATTGATTGTGAAACAGTCATAAAACTGAGATAAAGCAGGAACTGTTTAATGTTTGCTTTAAAAACTAGAAGGATCTCTGTGTTTGTAGTTCCTGCACATGTGGTCTGTTTCAGTGACATCATCACCTGGCGTTCATGTTGTTTCAGACACGCTTTACTCCCAACACGCCATCGTCTGATGTTTTTACATCATCAGTCTTATTTTCTATGACTAAAATATTTATCTTTAGTTCTGAAATGAACTCAAGCAGACTAAAACATAAACACAGAACTCAGGTGATAAAGTTAAGAATCTGGTCAAACTTTCTGAATTTTTTTTGTTTTTTTGACTGTCATGAATGTTGTTACCCCCAACTGCCCACAGCTCACTGAGATACCACCTTAAGTCTGCTTTTGATACCACCTTAAAGTTCCTGTGACGTACAGGTCCTTCAAAAACAAAAAGTCAGAGAAAACATATTTGTATAAAAAACTTGACATAATACACAGGATTTTACCCATTTTGTCACATGACTGGCAGATTTTTCTTATGATCTTGGCTCAGCCAAAGGGAAACAGGAAGTGACATCAAAGGGGAACTCTTTAAGAAAATTAACTCTCTGGTCTTTGTTTGGATTCTTGGCTGTGTCCAAATTCAGCGGCCGGGTCCTCCGAAGGCCGAATTTGTGAAAATGCATCCTCCCGTTGCCCCCATTTGAGGGACGGGTCTGATGGATCCTTCTCGGCCCACCGTATCCCATAATGCATTGTGGCCTGACCTGAGATTTTTTATTTTTTTATCATTTATAAACATGTTTTTAAAGGGGCAATACTATGTGTTTCACAGCCTTATATTACATTATATTACATTATATTATATTATATTAGATTAGATTAGATTAATATTATAGTATATTATAGTATATTGTATACTAATATTATATTATATTATAGTATATTATATCATATTATAGTATACTAATAATATATTATATTATAGCATATTATATTATAGCATATTATATTATAGCATATTATATTATATTATAGCATATTATATCATATTATAGCATATTATATCATATTATAGTATACTAATATTATAGTATACTAATAATATATTATATTATAGTATACTAATATTATATTATATTATATTATATTATATTATATTATATTATATTATATTATATTATATTATATTATAGCATGCTTCGTTGTAATGATAATTAAAAAAGCAGCAACATTATCGGTTTTGGAAAATTGCATCAGGATACATATAAACCTTACTGTTGGACCAGAAAGTATGTTTTCTAAAGAACCGGAGTGATTACAGAGTGGACAGCTAGTAAGATCATCCACACACATACCGTAATAAGTTACAAATCTTAAAGAAGCAATATTATGTGTTTCTGAGGCATATATTTAAATACTATACCATAAAGTATCTATGTCACCTTTAGTTGTTATTAAAATGCTGATTTTATATTTAAATAGAAAATAAACTTATTTTCTCATCACTTCCTCTTCTAAACACCTTGAAATTGTCCTCTGTCTTTTACGAACCTCCTTCCGCTTTTGTTCCGCCCGCACGTTTTTGATGAGAGGGATAACATCATGTTGCCCCTTTTTAATATTCTTTTCAGAAATCAAACAGCTGGTATAGAGAAATCAATATTCACCTACAGCAGGTCTATTAGTTCTTTAAATATTACCTTTAAGCTAATTTAGTTGTTTTATTAATAATAATAATAATAATATATATTGATATTTTGATCATTTGATATTTTGACTCTTCATCTCTCTGATTGTGACTCAAAATCTAAAAACAATCAGGTTCTTCTCTACAGTTGATGTTAGTGACATTCCCCTTTGACATCACTTCCTGTTTCTTCAAATGAAAATCACTCAAATGTTATCAGCAGCAGAGTTTTTCTTCTTTTATTTTCAAAAATGTATTCATGTTTGTTAGAACCGTTTGTTACAGGAACTTTAAGTCTGGTTTTAATAAGTTTAATTAAACCTCTAAAGTTATTTTGCTCTTTGAGGGTCGTTCTTACGTCCTGACTGGTTGGACCATAATAACGAGGACACCTGTGACTAAATAATCCTGTTTGTTTGTTTGTTGAAGGTGTTGAAATGAGGAGGATCACAGACTTCAACACTCCTTCCAGCCGTACGGTCAACACCACCCTCTACTACATCCTGTCCTGCACCAGGGCGCCGCTGCTGGACGAGCGTCTGAGCCGCGAGGAGCACGCCCGCCTGGAGTCCAGCCTGAACTACGCAGAAAACTGCGTCAGCGGCCACGCCACCATGCACGCCGAGAACCTGTGGCCCGGCAGGGTGAGCAGCGCCGCCCAGATCCTGCAGCTCGTCACGCTGTGGACCCTGACCCTGCAGAAGAGGGGCTGCAAGGTGCTGGTGGCGGCCGGCGCCCACGGGGCCATGCAGGGCATGGTGCTCAGCTTCGGAGGCCTCCAGTTCACAGAGAACCACCTGCAGTTCCAGGCGGACCCCGAGGTGCTGCACAACAGCTACTCCCTGAGGGGGATCCACTACAACCAGGACCTGATCAACCTGGCGGTGCTGCTGGACGCCGAGGGGAAGCCCTTCCTCCACGTGTCCGTGAAGCAGCAGGACACGCTGGTCAAGCTGTTCGCCTGCGAGGCCGGCTGCCTCAACGAGCCCGTGGAGCTGACCTCGGAGGTCAAAGGTCACACCTTCCCCGTCATGGTGACGCAGCCCCTCACGCCGCTGCTCTACATCTCCACCGACCTGCGGCACCTGCAGGACCTGCACCACACGCTGCACCTCAAAGGCATCCTGGCCCACGAGGAGCACATGGCCAACAGGTACCCCGGCCTGCCCTTCCTCTTCTGGTTCAGCGTGGCCTCGCTCATCACCCTCTTCCACCTCTTCCTCTTCAAGCTCATTTACAACGAGTACTGCGGCCCCGGAGCCAAGCCGCTCTTCAGGAGCAAGGTATAAAACTGATCCTGTCCTCTGAGACTCCTGTCCCTCTGTGGGACAAACGTTTCCTCCTCGCTCTCAGTTCAGACTTTCTGTAGGGGTGTGATGAGATCTCTCCAGACTAAAACGCCACAAAGTTCTTCATCAGTGTGAGCAACACCTTCTGTTATAGCATACGGTGCGGTATGAGGGACAAAATTAAGACTATTATACAAACAACGGGTTGCTACATTCTAGTAGCAGGAGGCTATATCTATACCTAACCAGCTATTGATCTGATTAATGACAGACTGGCTCCAGTAACTGAGAGACTGAAGCTGGTAAATGAGAAGAACACTATTTATTTGTGTTAGCATTGAAGAGGCTAGCAGCTAGCATGGATAAGCTGGTGTTAGCATTGAAGAGGCTAGTGACTAGCATGGATAAGCTGGTGTTAGCATTGAAGAGGCTAGCAGCTAGCATGGATAAGCTGGTGTTAGCATTGAAGAGGCTAGTGACTAGCATGGATAAGCTGGTGTTAGCATTGAAGAGGCTAGCAGCTAGCATGGATAAACTGGTGTTAGCATTGAAGAGGCTAGTGACTAGCATGGATAAGCTGGTGTTAGCATTGAAGAGGCTAGTGACTAGCATGGATAAGCTGGGGTTAGCATTGAAGAGGCTAGCAGTTAGCATGGATGAGCTGGTGTTAGCATTGAAGAAGCTAGTGACTAGCATGGATAACCTGGTGTTAGCATTGAAGAGGCTAGTGACTAGCATGAATAAGCTGGTGTTAGCATCAGAGAGGCTAGCAGCTAGCATGGATAAGCTGGTGTTAGCATCAGAGAGGCTAGCAGCTAGCATGGATAAGCTGGTGTTAGCATCAGAGAGGCTAGCAGCTAGCATGGATAAGTTGGTGTTAGCATTGAAGAGGCTAGTGACTAGCATGAATAAGCTGGTGTTAGCATCAGAGAGGCTAGCAGCTAGCATTTATAAGCTGGTGTTAGCATCAGAGAGGCTAGTGACTAGCATGGATAAGCCTCTTTGATGCTAACGACTGCTTATCCATGGTAGTCGCTAGCCTCTGTGATGCTAACACCAGCCTATTTAGGCTAGTCACTAGCCTCTCCAATGTAAACACTAGCCAATTTATGCTAGTTGCTAACCTCTTTGATGCTAACACCAGCTTATCCATGCTAGTTGCTAGCCTCTCCAATGCGAACACTAGCCTATTTATGCTAGTCGCTAACCTCTTTGATGCTGTCACAAATAAGTAGTCTGATTTGCTAGCTCCGGCCTCTCAGTTAGCGGTACCGGCCTATCAGCTGGTTTAACTAGATATAGCCTCCTGCTACATGGATGTACAACCACTGGTTGTGCAATAGACTTATTTTTGTCCCTCATACTGCACCATTATAATAATATTTATATTATTTTAACAGAACCCAAGTTTCACTCTAATGTTCTGAGAGTTTGCATTAAACACAGGGGGTCAGGGTCTCTGCAGAGCCTCATCAGGACAGTTGCTCAGCTGAGTTAGTGAAACTTCTCGTCACACCCCTGCTTCTCTGCGAGGGTTTGGAGTGGGTGTTCTGCAGCTTTTTCTTTTCTTACTGAATGATTCTTTAGCTGCAGGTTTAAAACACAGCAGATCCCAGCTGAAAGCTTCTCGTGGCTCAGCTCACCTGCTAACGTCTGGCTCTGTGGAATGTAACGCTGATCGCTGTGGGAGGAGAACAAGCACAAGTTTCTTTATCATCAGTTCATCCCTCTACAAAGATCAAACATTCGTTTGTCAGCTTTACCTCAGTTCTGTGCAGAAGTTCTAATGATCCAGACTTCCTGTAGTCCTTTAAGGTGCCTGTGACATGCTTATCCTTCAGATACAAAAAGTCAAGGAAAACTTGGCACAATTCACACATTTTCACAGACACTTTAAAGGATCCGGATCAACAGTTCTCCAGACTTTTCTTGGTTTTGAGTCACTTTCCTCAGATCTTTGACTCATTCTGGAATTTAAAAAGTTTCCCAGATACAAACAAAATTAACCAGTAAACTCAAAGAACTGAGGTTAAATCAGATCTTTAGTTGTTTTTTACAGAAACGACTTTAAAAGATGACCAAAAACAAAACCTCAGAACAGAACTGATGAGTCCGTGTAGGAACATCCATCACTTAGCCCTCACAGAGAGTGAGCAGTACCACTCTCAGCTACCACCACACAAAACTCCTTCTGATCCTTCAGCCGTCAGGATGACTCCAAAACTTAATCAGCTGTTCACGTGAGGCATTCATGAGATATTTTGCTAACAGAACAAAGTATTTCTGCTTTGGAAGAAACTTAAAATCAAGGTGGGGCTGGATCAGGACTTTTGCACAGCTGCGTTTGTTTTTAAACAGCTGATCAGACGTGTTGATGATGACATCACAACCATTAAATCTGAAGCTTCAACTCAAAAACATCAACTTTTAATTAAACAGAATAAAAGATCAAAACGTTTGAAACAAACAGACTTAAAGTCAGAGTCTGTTCTGAGAGAAAACGGGTTATTTTCTCAGTTTCAGGTTGTTTCTGTGATTTTTGTCTTATTTAAAGATTTCAAACAGATCTGAGCTCTGAGGTTCAGATGGGTCTGATGAAGCTGGTTCTGGTTCTGCAGGTTGAATGTTTTCCTGCTTCTGTTCAGATTTTTTCTGTTTTTCTGTCGTTTTTTCACAATGTTTTCGATTAAATTAACAACAAATCTGCAGCTCTGCCTCTTCCTGACTCACAGCATGTCCACCTGTCTGTTTGTTGGTCTCTCCTGGGGGGGCGGGGCCTCTGGTGCATGGCCTGCTGGTTGGTAATGGCAGCCATCTTTCTCCCCCCTCCTGCACCTCAGTGGTTCTAACCTCCCCTCTGACTCCACCAGGTCTTTGCTAAACGTGAGGACGACGGCCGGGACTCGTTGGATTCTGCTTGAGCATGGTGGGGGGGGGGGGGGCTTGTTTAACCACCTGCTGCACGTTTAACCACAATAACACCCAGAACTCTGCTCCTGATGATGATGATGATGATGATGAAATAACTCCAGAACAGCAGCTGTTTGGACTCAATGCAGCTGGACTCTGGAGCCGCTCCTGGTCCAGAACCAAACAGCTGTTCTGAAAACAAAAACTTCTGCCTGATGGGAAAATCTTCATCTGATTAAAGGTTTCATTTTCATCTGTGCAAAAGTCTTAATCCAGCCTTTGTTTATTTAGCTGCAGCTTTAGAACCTGCAGATCAGTCGAGTCTCTGAAAACCCCACTGATAAATAATAATAATTTAAAACCTGGTTCAGATCTAAATCATCCTTTTTATTAAAGGGATCCAAGATTAGTTCTAACATTAGACTTTATTTTGATGGACATATTTTAACTATGAAATAAAGACTAAAAATACTGTAGGCTGTTTAGTTTTTATAATTTTTTATTTATCCACGTCATCATTTAGCCAGAATGCTTTGTATGTAAATAAAACGGCTCAGTCTGTTAAAATATACTTTTAAACTTTTAGTTAAAAAATTATAAAAACTAAATATCCTACAGTATTTTTACAATCTTTATTTTAATTAAAATGTTTATCAAATAACTGTTAGAACTAATCATGGATCCTTTTTAAAGTCGGATTAAAAACACAGGGATGATTTTAAAACATTAACCTGCAGCGTTTAAGCAATTAAATATAAACTTTAATGTTTTAGTCAAAAACTTTTTATTTCTAACGTAAACCAAACTTCACCTGTCATCAGTTTGTTTTAGTTTGTGGACTTCTGACTCGGGTTCCTTTAAACCCGTTTTAGATTTTAAACCAATAATTTTCTCACATTCAGCAGATTTTTCTTCACATCAGAAACAAAAGGGATTTTAAAGAGCCTGTGACATTCTTATCCTTCAAAAAGAAAACATATTTAAAAAAAATAACATAATACATGATTTTACCCATTTTGTCTCATAACTGCCCTATTCTCTCTTTAATTTGA
Organism: Anablepsoides cearensis; assembly: GCA_032275365.1. Classification (NCBI taxonomy): domain Eukaryota; kingdom Metazoa; phylum Chordata; class Actinopteri; order Cyprinodontiformes; family Rivulidae; genus Anablepsoides; species Anablepsoides cearensis. Next base: position 26,689,421 of record JAUBOC010000181.1, on the reverse strand, counting down.
CTCAGCAAAGTGAAACAGGAAGTGACATCAAAGGGGAACTCTTTAAGAAGAGAAACTCTGGTCTTTGTTTGAAACAATCTTCAGGGTTTCCCCCAGAAAACCGGCAAAGCCCGGTGGTAAGGCCGCTTTGGCAGCCCACCAACAGTCAAAAAAATGTTAACGTTGACAAGAAATTTGAAAATATGACATAGATGTAACAGGATGTATGGTAGTGTTTGTTTTTTGCTAGTCTGTATCAGTAACAATTGAAATTCAGTGTATTT
>JAUBOC010000181.1:26675159-26685907 GCA_032275365.1 Anablepsoides cearensis | reverse complement strand
CCTTAAACCCATATTGACTGCTACTTAATATATTGTGTTTATCAATAAATAAATCTAATCTAGTCACAAATAATTTTTCCAAAATTTTTGAAAACTGTGGTAACAAGGAAATTGGCCAATAATTTGTAAACAAATTTTTCTCTCCATTTTTATAGAGAGGGATTACCTTGGCTATCTTCATGCCGTCTGGAAATGTACCATTTGAAAATGATAAATTACAGATATATGTAAATGGCTCAATGACATAATCCATTTTATCCTTTACAACCATCATATATGTTCATTTATTCAAATCCTGGACGAAAAAAAAAACATTTTTGAGGATTTGTGTATTTTAGCTTTAATTAAAAAAAGGCTAAAACAAAAATATAATCTGTTTGGATTAAATTATAAAGCATAAAAAGTATTTTTCGTTGTCAATCGAGTAAAATAACTCAAATTTGTAATGTTAAAGTACCTGTGACATCATTTTTCAGAATAAAAATAAATGTATTTTTGGAAAGATAACATTAATAACATGTTGTAAAGAAAAATTCACATCACTGAGACAAAGGGTTGTTATTTGCACGTAAAGAAACAGGAAGTGATGTCATAGGGGAATGTCTACATGCTATGACTAATGACAGACTGTAGAGAAGAATCTGATGTTTCTTTAGATTATTTTGAGTCTATCAGAGGGATGAAGAGTCAGATTTCAGATAAAATTGTTTTTAAAAACACAAAGACCAGAGTTCCCCTTTGATGTCACTTCCTGTTTCACTTTGAGCCAAGTTCAAAAGGAAATCTGCCAGTTATGTGACAAAATTGATAAAATCGTGTTTATTACGTCAAATTTCTTAGAGATAAAAATGTTTTCTTTTATTTGAAGGATATTTATGTCACAGGAACTTTAACTGTCATTTCATCGAGTGGTGTTTCAAAATAAAAGCCCCCGCTGTCCCACCTTCTTTTTGGACTCCAGGCTGGGGGTCTTGTGGTTCCCGTTCAGGACTCGCTGCTTCTTCAGGTTCTCCAGGATGGTTTTACGGTTGGGGAAGAGACCCATCCTCTTGGTGCAGCCCACGTTGTATCTGAGGAGGAGACGTTTGTTTTTAAGCTTCATTTCTTCGGTTCTGATTCTGCTCCGAGCTGAAACCTGAGGGCTGGACCGCGACACTCACCGTTTGGCACAAACTGTAGAACAGAACCTCTTGGACCGTTTGAAGACGTAGGCGAAGTCCACCTTCCCGCAGAGCTCGCAGGTGAGGGTGGGCTCCTGCTGAGCCTTCAGACCTGAGGAACCAGGATTTCAGATCAATTAAAGAGTCGGCTCAGCTTCCTTCTGTTACCGCCCGCCAAAATAAAAGTCTGTCAAACTTTTACCCTTCAACGCGAGGACGTCCACCTTTGAGTTTGCCGTCCGTCTCCTGAGAGACTCGATGGAGAAAGAGGGATGCTCCACCTGCAGGAAGACAAACAGGATGTTTCCTTTCCAGGGTTCCTGCAGATCCTTAAAAAGTCTTAAATCAATCTTTCACAGGTCTTAATAATGTGAACACATTGTAAGGATGATTGTAATTTGTCTCAAATATTTAAATATTTGGTAACATTTCTTTATTTTTTTCAATGATTTAATAACAAATGCTTCTGATGTTAGTTGTTTTGTGTCAAAATAAACATTTGGATAAAATTGTTGCTAACTGGGTTTTTTTCCATTTCTGTTTATTGTTAAGTTGGTCCTCAATTGAATTTTAAGTGGCATTAAAAAGGTCTTAAAAAGTCTAAATTTACCTTGCCTTAAAGTGTCTGTGACATGCCTGTCCTTCAAATACAAAAAGTGAAAGAAAACATTTTTTATACTTAAGAAAATTGGAATAATACACACGATTTAACACATTTTGTCCCATAACTGGCATATTTTCTTTTATATTTGGCTCGGCCAAAGTGAAACAGGAAGTGACAGCAAAGGGGAACTCATTAATAAAATAAACTTGCTGGTCTCGGTTTATTAAAACAAAATTATTTAAACTTTAACTCTTCCTTTTCTCTCTTTGATAGTGACTCAAACTAATCTAAAGAAACATCAGAATCTTCTCTACAACCTGTTTTGTTAGCTTTTGTAGCATCACTCTGTTTACATGCAGACATTCCCCTTTGACATCACTTCCTGTTTCTTCACATGCAAACATCTCAACGGCTGTTTATGTCACTGATGAGAAATTTGTTTTACAACATGTTGTCAATGTTCTCTTTCCAAAACCGACAACAACCGGATTTTGTCAGTTTTTATAAACAGTATTTATAAAAAATACAATCTTGATGAAAGAAATGCTTTTAGTCTGAAAGTTTGTCCTGACAGATTAGAAACAAATGATCCCGCCCACCTTCACACAAAACCAATAAAAAACTAAAGACAGGTTTGTGTTAATCCTACCAGTTATTTTAGCAGTTAGTGTTAGCTTACACTAATTTTTTAGCTGTTTAGCATTAGCGAAGCTAAGCTTCATTAGTGAAGCTAATGTTTTGGTTAGCTCCGCCCATCATCAAACGTTATCTGTCGACCACGCCTTCCGATCAAACAGGAAGTTGATTTGTTTACGTTGTTCTTTGTTTAAGGACGTAAACTTTAACTAAAGGACAACAAAGCGACCCGGTTTTCATGTCGACCCATCGGTTTGGGGCGACCCGTTTACCCAGGATTCAGTGCGGCACTCACAGGAAAGGGCTCGGCTCCTTCCTGGATAACGAAGCCTCCGATCAGGTGTGTGAGGATGTGGGGCGTGTCTACGGCCTGCTGGGCGGGTTTACTCTCTTCATTGTGCTGGCTGCTGGTAGTGGTCCCATTCCCAGAGGTCATGACTGGAGCACAGGCCGCCGCCCCCTTACCTGTCAACACAAACAAACAAACAGCTGAACGTTGCTGCGGTTCACAGGGTTACCCTCAGGCTCGTCACGAGGCAGGAGGTATGTTGAGTAAACATCTGAGGTCAGACTTTATTCTAATCGTTTAAGGAGCTTTTGATCAATAAGCTGTTTTTTTTTTCACTCAGTGTCAATCCTTTTAGCAGAACATTAGAAGTTTGAAAGTTCAGAAATCTTTTTTTTTTCTATACAGTAACTTCACTAAGCTATAAATCATTCAGACATAAAAACGATTAACACTATCAATTAATTACCTTTAGCTGTATTTTTATAATTAAACATTTACATCAAAAAGTCAACTTTGGGATTAATTTGTGTTATAAGTTATAAACTACCATAATGTATATGTTTGTATGATTTATATCCCATGCAAAAAACAACAAACAAAACAATTTTAATACAACACAATGTCCAATAACATTCAGTGAAAATTTTTTTTAAGCTTGTCTGTGATTGGGGCTCGTGTGTCACTGAATGGCATCTGACAATTAAATAACTTGATATTTAAAATTGCATTTTAGCCGATTTAAAGGACAAAACCTAACGTGTCATATCCATTTACAAGAAGAGTTGTAGGTTTTATATTTTCGGTGCAACAAACAAAAATAAATTAAATTTTAACATTCCCGAATGAAGTCTGGCGCTCTTTAACAGCTGTCAATTCAGGCTGCTGATGTTTTCCTAATGTACAGAAATGCAGTTTTAAAAAGTGAATTTGTTTCTGACATTAAGAAACAAATGTAATTTAAATTATTAATTTATTTGTAATGGCTTTTGTTTTCAGAACATTTAAGTTACATTTTCCACATTGAATTTAGCTATATTGAGCTCTTTAATGGTAATAAATGTAGCCGATTTAAATAATAGACTATATTATATCACATGCATTTATAAGTGGAGTTGTAAGTTTCGTATTTTGATGCAACAAATAAAAACAATTAAATTGCACCATTTCTGAATGAAGTCTGGCACTTCAGAAAAGCGCAGTCCGCTCAGACTGTGATTGTTATAGAGTATTTCTAATTTCAACAAAGCAAATCAAGGCTTTTAAAATACTTATTTTCTGGTTTAAAATGACAGAAAGTGATTTTTTACGACTTGTGGGTTAAATTAATCAGTTCATCAGCTTAGTTAGGCGCTAAATCAGTGTTGTGTAAACTAACGCCGCTATGGGATCCAATCAGTTTAGCCCGATTAGCACGCTGTTTCTGTTAAATCACTACCAGTTGCATGTATGAATAGACTTTTCTACGACTTTAAGTCAGTAGTTGGCTTACTTTAACCGTCCGAAACCAGGTCGGAATCAGTTTCAGGCGCCCCGCTCGGTAACAACAATGGTTGAGGGAAGAGAAGCTCTCTTTGTTCGGCGGCTCCACATCCAAACAAACCAAAGCTTTCATTTACTTTTTTTAAACTCCGCCCGCCCCGGATCGGAGAGGAGCCGGCGTGTGAAACGTTTCACGACAAGTGGGTGAAAGAAAAGGAGGCGAGCCCCGACATGACGAAAGTTAGTTGCTGGTTCATATCTGCACCGGGGATTCCTCCCGTCCTCTGTTTGAACTGCTGCGAGCCTGAACCACAACAGAGTTCCCGACTGTTCAAGTTGAAGGAGGCGGGAACGAGCACTTCCGGTTTTGGGGGTTCAAAATAAAAGCCCGCTTTCCGAGTAGCGGGGGAAATGCGGTCGCGCTCATCAGCGTCTTTGCTCTTATTTTGAAAATAACAAACGTGTGTGTCTCGGAACGGATGTAAGCTTTACTGAAGCGCGTTAGCATCAGTTTGTTTTGACTGAATAGGAACCTGAAGCGGACCCCCTGGTTGGTCCAGACTCCAGACTGCTCAGAAAAGATAGAAAAGTACCGGACCGGACAGCTAAACGCGCTTCTGCCGCCGCCACGCTGATTACGATAAACTCCAAGTATGGAAGACCTGAAGTGCCACTTGTATGTGTTTTTAAAGTCGTTTACTAGTCAAACATAAAATTTGTCTCGAGCTATAAACTAGAGAAATTGCATTTCCTGCGAAAATGCTAGTGTGAATGCCTGTTGCTGAAAACTTTACCTAAAAACAGCTGAAATTAATATTTATTGGCAAGAGTTTTAATGTGAATTTAATTTGAAAAACTGACAGAAGAAAAACAAAAGCTTAACTTTGCAGAAAGAAACTAAAAAAGAGCAAAAATGTAGTTGAAATAACAGAAAGAAGCTCAAAACTAAAATAGCTAAATTCAACAGAAAGCAACCGTAAGAAGCATAAATTACCAGAGGAATAGCAGGGGGAAAAAAATCAGAGAAATAGCTGAAAAAAAAGCTAAAATTAGCAAAAAAAAAAAAAAAGTAGCTAAAGATGACAAGAAATTTAAAAAAGCAAAATCAGAAGAAAATGTGTAAGGTTCTGTAAAGATTTAGAAACATTCATTTTCAAAAGTGGCTAAAAAAGTGAAATAGCTAAAAAAATTATAATTAGCAGAAATACCAAAAGTCATAGCCGAAATGTCCTGAATGAGCTGAATGTTTTGATTTGTGAATTGTTGAAATAACATAAAAATTGTGGAACGATAAAGGTGGCAAAGAACATACGGACGAAAAAATTATCAATAGTGTGACGCTGTGAAGCGTCACATTATTGAGCTCATTTTTTGATTGATAATGCAATTTGAATAAATTTACTCCAGTAGTTTCTAATTTATCAACATGCGGGTACACACTCAATGTAAACACGATACTTTTTATCTGCATCCTTTACACAACAATTCTTAGTGTAAATAAAACTCATCATAATGATCAGATTCTGGGTCAAACAAGTCTTCTATGAACTTTAGCTGACATAATTTCAGTCACTTTAACTGTTTCTATTTAGATAACAAGAAAAAGCTCAGATTTAGCTGTGTGAGCACTTCCTGTACAGCTAGACTTTCAGAATAAACTAGCTTTTAAAATGAGTGTTTTATATAAGTAGTGAGAAAAGTGCACATATTCTCTTCTTTTATTGTTAAATAATGCAGCCGTGTGGCTGTAATGACATGAATCAGTTTGATTTCAGTTAATTAAAATCAGCTCATTAACTGGAGCAGACTCGTTAGGAAACAGGAAGTTGTTAAAGCGTGCGGCGCTGGTGGTGGACAGAGCGCAGGTCTGTTGTCTGCCTCAGTCTGAAGGGACCGGTGTGAGGTGCTGGTTCTGCTGCGGGACGGGTCTCATGTCAGAACTGGACTTGATGAAAAAGAAGCAGCGTTTCACCTCTGGGACCCACCTGTCCTCCTCCTCTCTGAAGAGGAGGTTTTTAAAGAAAAGGAGGAGGAGGAGGAGGAAGGTGGCTCCAGATCTGCTGCGTGACACGGACAGTGACAGTGAGACGTGCAGGTAAGACCGTGAGAGGGTGAGACTGTTAGGGTGAGAATCTGTGATGGTGAGACAACGAGAGGCAGGGTGAGACTCTAAAGGGTGAGACATGCTGGTAAGACCGTGAGAGGGTGACTGTGAGGGGGACATCTAGTCAGGGTTAGACCCTGTGTAGGTGGGTCTGTGAGGGTGAGATTCTAAGAGAGTGAGACTGTAAGGGTGCAACTATATAAAGGGGAGACTCAGAGAGTGAGACTGTATAAGAGTGAGACCCAGAGAGAAAGTGTGACTGAGAAGCTGAGATTGTAAAGGTTAGACCCTGGGAGGTGAGGCTATGGAAGGTTGAGACTCAGAGAGTGAAATTTAGAAAGGGTGAGACTATGGTGAGACTGTAAAAGTGAGACTCTGAGAATAGTGCTCTGAGGTGAGACTAAAGGTGAGAGGGTGAGACTGAAAACATGAGATTGAGAGAGGGAGACTCTGAGAGGGTGAGACTGTGAGAGTGAGACTGAGAGGGTGAGACTGAAAAGATGAGACTGTGAGTGAAACTGTAAATGTGAGAGTGAGACTGTGAAAGGGTGAGACTGAAAAGATGAGACAGTGACACTGAAAAGGTGAGAGGGTGAGACTGAAAAGATGAGACCGTTATAGACAGACTGTGAGAGGGTGAGACTGTAAGAGGGTGAGACTGTAAGAGTGAGACTGAGAGGGTGAGACTGAGAGTCAGACTCTGAGAAGATGAGACTGAAAAGATGAGTCAGTGAGGGTGAGACTGGGAGAGTGAGACTGCCAGAGTGAGACTGAAAGGGTGAAACTGAAAAGATGAGACTGAGTGAAGGTGAGACTGAAAAGATGAGATAGTGAGGGTGAGACTGAAAACATGAGACAATGAGGGTGAGACTGAGAGTGAGACTAAAAAGGTGAGACTGTGAGAGTGAGACTGTGAGAGGGTGAGACTCAAAAGATGAGACTGAGTGAGACTCTGAGAGTGAGACTGTGAGAGGGTGAAACTGAAAAGATGACACTGTCAAAGTGAGACTGTGAGAGGGTTAGACTGAAGTGATGAGACAATGAGGATGAGACTGTGAGAGTGAGACTGAGAGGGTGAGACTGTGAGAGTGAGACTGAGAGTCAGACTCTGAGAAGGTGAGACTGAAAAGATGAGTCAGTGAGGATAAGACTGTCAGAGTGAGACTGTGAGAGGGTGAAACTGAAAAGATGAGACTGAGTGAGACTCAGAGTGAGACTGAGAGGGTGAGACTGAAAAGATGAGACAGTGAGGGTGAGACTGAAAAGATGAGACAGTGAGGGTGAGACAGAAAAGATGAGACAACGAGGGTGAGACTGAAAAGGTGAGACAATGAGAGTGAGACTGAAAAGGTGAGACTGTCAGAGTGAGACTGTGAGAGGGTGAGACTAAAAAGATGAGACAGTGAGGGTGAGACTGAAAAGATGAGACAATGAGGGTGAGACTGTAAAGGTGAGATTGTGAGAGTGAGACTGTCAAAGTGAGACTGTGAGAGGGTGAAACTGAAAAGATGAGACTGAGTGAGACTCTGAGAGTGAGACTGTGAGAGGGTGAGACTGAAAAGATGAGACACTGAGGGTGAGACTGAAAAGATGAGATTGTGAGAGTGAGACTGTCAAAGTGAGACTGTGAGAGGGTGAGACTGAAAAGATGAGACTGAGTGAGACTCTGAGAGTGAGACTGTGAGAGTGAAACTAAAAAGGTGAGACTGAGAGGGTTAGACTGAAGTGATGAGACAGTGAGAGTGAGACTGAAAAGATGAGACTGTGAGAGTGAGAGGGTAAGACTCTGAGAGTGAGACTGAGAGTTTTACTGAGAGAGTGAGACTGTGAGAGGGTGAGACTGAAAAGATGAGACTGTGAGGGTGAGAATGTGAGAGCAAGACTGTCAGAGTGAGACTGTGAGAGGGTGAGACTGAGTGGGTGAAACTGAAAAGATGAGACTGAGTGAGACTCTGAGAGTGAGACTGTGAGAGGGTGAGACTAAAAAGATGAGACAGTGAGGGTGAGACTGTCAGAGTGAGACTGTGAGAGGGTGAGACTGAAAAGATGAGTCAGTGAGGGTGAGACTGTGAGAGCGAGACTGTCAGAGTGAGACTGTGAGAGGGTAAAACTGAAAAGATGAGACTGAGTGAGACTCTGAGAGTGAAACTGAAAAGGTGAGACTGAGAGAGTTACACTGAAGTGATGAGACAGTGAGAGTGAGACTGAAAAGATGAGAGTGAGAGGGTGAGATTCTGAGAGTGAGACTGAGAGTTTGACTGAGAGGGTGAGACTGTGAGAGCGAGACTGTCAGAGTGAGACTGTGAGAGGGTGAAACTGAAAAGATGAGACTGAGTGAGACTCTGAGAGTGAGACTGAAAGGGTGAGACTGAGAGGGTTAGACTGAAGTGATGAGACAGTGAGACTGAAAAGATGAGACTGTGAGAGTGAGACTGAGAGGGTGAGACACTGAAGGTGAGGTGTCACCAGATGTTTTCTGTCTTCCAGATGTTCAGTATTTTCCAGGTCTGGAAGCAGTCGAACCGTCCACCGGATCCTGACCGCCTGTGTGTTCTCCTTTCTGGCTCTGCTCAGTTCTGTGTCCGTGGACCTCAGCTCCAGCCTGGACCTGCTGAGGACCACCGAGGCCGCTTACGATGAGCTGACCTCCTGCAGGACCAGAACTCTCCTGCAGCTGGTCCAGGAACTGCAGGACCTGAGGCGGTTCTTGGCCACGAACGTGAGCGATGACAAGACCCTGGAGAGCGGTTTTCCTGCAGCGGACGGTCTCTGCGCTGAGGTGGAGGGTCTCAGGGACGGCCGTGGACTCCCCTGCAGCGTGGAGGTGTCTGGATTCTGCCAGGAGATGGTGAAGAACATTCAGGAGGTTTTAAACTCCTCGTTCCAGACTAACAGCTCTGGTTCTGCAGTGACCCGGGTCATACGGGGACTTCTGGACTCCTGGGGCTCAGTGGAGGACTCTCTGCTGAAAGCCAAACAGAACTGGAGGTGGAGAGACGTTTTGTCTGCCAGACTTTTGGTGGAGTTCATCGAGCTCAACCATCAGCTGATGTTCTCCCATCACAACGCGCCCTCACCTGGTTTTCAGCTCAGGTGGACTCAGACTCTGAGCTACCTGAGCTTCGCCCGGGTCATGACAGAACGTCTGAACATCTGCTGGCTGGAGAACATCAACCTGGACATGGAGCCTTGTGTTTTTGACACAAGCTCGTGGCAGATCTCCGGTCCAGGAACTGAAAACCTGTCCGGGTCTCACACAGGAATCCAGGTTCTGACCCAGACCCAGCGGTGCCTGTTTGATCACGGGTCCTCGGCTCTCCTGTCCGAGTCCCGGTCCATGGCCTCCAGCCTCAGCATGAGGATCTGCCTGCTGGCGTTAGCCTGCCTCATCTACCCGGCGGTCATGTTCTCCTTCAAGCAGATGACGGAGTGGATTCAGAACTACGCCTGGAAGCTGAAGGAGAAGACCGAAGACCTGAAGCACCAGAGACAGCTGGCTGAAGATCTGCTGCATCAAATGTTGCCCAAGTCGGTCGCCAAGCAGCTCCGGAAGCACAAACATGTTGAAGCTGAGAGCTACGACAGGGTAAGAGACTCCTGTCAGTAAGAAGGATGTTTAGGTTTCACTCCTGAACTTGTTACAGTTTGATTCCTCAGTCTTGCCCTGCCCACGTACACCTGTTCTCACCTAACACACAGCTAATATAGAGCTAACACAGAGCTAAAACACAGCTAATATGGAGCTAAAACAGAGCTAATACACAGCTAATATGGAGCTAAAACAGAGCTAATACACAGAGCTAATACTGAGCTAACACAGCTAATACCTGTTCTCACCTAACACAAAGCTCATATAGAGCTAACACTTAGCTAAAACACAGAGCTAATTCTGAGCTAACACAGAGCTAAAACACAGCTAATATGGAGCTAATACTGAGCTAACACAGAGCTAAAACACAGATAATATGGAGCTAATACAGAGCTAATACACAGCTAATATGGAGCTAATACAGAGCTAAACCACAGCTAATATGGAGCTAATACAAAACTAATATGGAGCTAAAACAGCTAATACACAGCTAACATGGAGCTAATACAGAGCTAAAACACAGAGCTAATACTGAGCTAACACAGAGCTAAAACACAGCTAACATGGAGCTAATACTGAGCTAACACAGAGCTAAAACACAGATAATATGGAGCTAATACAGAGCTAATACACAGCTAACATGGAGCTAATACAGAGCTAACACAGCTAATACTAAGCTAATGTAGATCTAGTACATTGCTGATACTAAACTAATATAGAGCTAGTACAAAGCTAACACAGAGCTAATATAGAACTAGTACAAAGCTAATATTAAGCTAATATAGAGCTAGCCTGGCCCTTGCCTTCCTACGTAGTTCCGCTCAATTCTAGTTTCGCTTCACTGCTACGTCTGGGATTTCTCCCATAGACAAGGATTTTATCGGGAG
>JAUBOC010000181.1:26507048-26517117 GCA_032275365.1 Anablepsoides cearensis | reverse complement strand
AGGACGGGATGTGGCCGGCTTTTTTTTTGTTTTATGAATGTACGGACCGGCATTTAGCCGGGCAGGGATTGGCGCCAGAATCGCGGATATGTCTTGTAAAAGAGGCTTGTGTGAAAACTCTGCGTCCGTCGGTCCCGCGTGATGTTTTCAGTTCTGTTTGGACTCCAGCTGTTGCTCCTGCAGTTCATCACGTTGATGTCATCTTTAAGGTCCAAACCAGCGTCTGTGGAGAAAAAACCGCAGAGAACGGACTTTGAGTAGAAGCTTTATGCTGACAGAAACCTTCAGTCCTCGTTAATCTCATTGTATTAAACATTCAAACCTGGCTGGATGAAATGCTTTCTGTGGTAGAAACTACTTCCTGTTTTCCCTCCTCCTCCTTCCTGTTTGGATAACTTGGTTTTCCTCTCTGTTCCTTTTTGCACGCTCTCTCTCTCTCTGTTCCTAGTGCAGAACTGAGGGGATGACCAGAAGCAGGTAAACTCTCTGAATGCATGTGACCTTTGACCTGTCCACCACAGGGTTCCCATCATGTCCACCTGTCTCTGTCCACGTCACTGAGGGGGGTGGGACAAATCATTTTCTGCACAAAATGTCTTCACTGTACAGATTCTACATTTAGTCTGTTTATTGATGCTGATAAACGTTTTTATTTCTCTGTAAAAGTTGAAGCTCAGAAACTGAAGTAGAACCTGGGGTGGTAGTAGCTGAGAGTCCTCCTAAACACATCATCTCAGTGCTAACAGATCACAGATCTCCTGACAGCTCCTAGAGACATCCCACTGAGCCAGATTATCAAGAGTAGACTAAAACAGCTACAACTTTAGCCGTATTATAACTGTTAGCTCCTGAGCTAATATTATTAGCATTAGCTCCTGAGTTTTTATTGTTAGCATTAGCTCTTGAACTATTATTATTACTGTGAGCTCCTGAGCTAATATTGCCTTTAGCTCTCTAGTTATTGTTGTAAGCGTTAGTGCCCAAGCTAATATTATTAGCATTAGCTTCTGAGTTATTATTACTGTTAGCTCCTGAGCTAATGTTATTACTGCAAGCTCTCTAGTTAGCTCCAAAGCTATTATTATTAACATTGTTATTGCTAGTGTTAGTTCCTGACCTAATATTATTACCATTCGCTCTCTAGTTTTTTATTGTTAGCATTAGCTCCCAAGCTTTTATTGTTAGCATTAGCTTCAAAGTTCTTATTACTGTTATTACTGTTAGCTTGTGAGCTAATATTATTAGCATTAGCTCCCAAGCTACTATTGTGTGTTAGCTCTGGATTTGTTGTGTAGAACATACAAACACTTCATATTTTACTTTAGTTTCTAACATATTAAAGCTTTTTAGCCTTGACTCCATGTTTTAGTCTCAGTTGTAAAGAGGATTTTTTGGCATCATAAGCAGGTGAAACACCCCAGGTGACATGAGTTCACATTAGAGCAGGTAGTCACAGAGCTGAAGCATCACCTTGGCGTGTAAGCATGCTTCAACTCGCATCTTTTAATTTTGACTGAATTTTAAAAGCAGAAGAAGTTGATTTGTTGTGAAAGATGAGGTTTACCAATGTTTTATTGTCTCTGCAGATGGTTGTACAGTGCAGAAACAGGCCGCCGCCCCTCAGTTTCCTGCACGTCAGGCTGAAGACGACAGCTGCAGCTCAGCCTCCACTCCAGAGAAACTGTTTCCACATCAATCTGTCTCCACACCTCTGCATTTCCTGTCAGCAGCAAACGCAGCTACCGCTCCTTCAAACAACGTGATCGTAGGACTCAAACCCCCGGACTCATTCCCAGACTCACTGGAGGCCCTGACAAACGGATCCTTAGAGAAAAATCAGTCGACAAACCCAGAAACTGTGATGGAAAACAAAAGTGAAGCGTCTGAAACAAAGTCGTCACACAGAGCGGCGCCGCCCGGTGAGACGGCGTCTGTTGAAGCCCCAAACGTCCCGTCAGCTGAGCCGCCGCAGGCCAGGAGAGCTCTGTTTACTCCAGCAGATTTACCGGTCAGGCGGGCAAAAAGTCAAGGTTTTGTTGGAGCCGGCGGAGCCCCCGGTCCGTCGGCGGTCCCGGAGGTCTGCACGGACGCCACCGTGAACGACCGCATCTGGAGGAAGCTGGAGCCGGGCAGCCACAGAGACAGCATGTCCTCGTCCTCCAGCATCTCCTCTAACGACACGGTCATCGACCTCTCCCTGCCCAACCTGGCCGGGAAGAGCCTCTGCGCCGGACCGGCTCCAGGTCCCGCCTCCTGCCGCGAGCCCCCCTGGGCCGCCTGCCGCCGCCGCTCGGCGCTGGGCTCCTGCGACGCCACGCGAGTCAGCAAGAGCAAGTCCAACCCCAACCTGGAGCAGAGCAACGGCTCCGTGGACGAGCTGAAGCCCCGCCCACTGCGGTCAGAGCAGGAGGGCTCGCTGAGTCAGAGGAGGCACACCTGGTGCCGGCTCTACATGGAGGGGCTGAAGCAGGCGTTGCCCTCAAGACCGCCCCCCGCCGCCGCAACCTCCACCTCCACCTCCACGTCTTCAATGTCCAAAAGCCTCGGAGATCTGACCTCCGACGACATCTCCTGCAACTTTGACAGCAAGTACCGCAGCATCAGCCGCAGCTTCATCATCAGGTCCACCAGAGACCAGCTCCGTAAGGCGGGCCCGCTCAGACCCAGACCTCAGAGCGACCTGACGGAGCAGCTGCGCCGGCTGACCGACGTGGAGCCCCTGAACCCAGCAGACTTCTCCCCCGAAAACAGACCGCCCAAAGACTCCCCCGAGGACAGCCCCGACGAGACCCTGGTGCGCAGGACCTCCTCCAGGAGCCAGAGCAGGGTCCGGTACATCGCCAACCGGGCCAGGAAGGCCCAGGAGAGGCAGAGGCTGCAGGGTCTGCTGGTCCAGGGCCGCAGCGCCAGCTTCAGCAGCCCCATCGAGGAGCGGGGGAACCCTGAGGGGGCGTGCTCCGTGGCCCGCAGTCCCTGCAGCAGCCTGGACCTCCTGGATCAGCTGACGCCACACGAATCCCCCTCTGGTCCGGACTCTGAACTCTTTTTCATGCTCAAACTCTGAGACTCATATTCTCACAGACCTGTTAGCAGCAGATCCAGGATCAGTTTTTGTGACTTCCAGTTCAGCTGGAAGTCTTTAGGTGCCTTCGAGCGGCAGAAACGAGACGAGGATTGTTTTTACTCTGTAGATCCGACCCTGAACCAGCGACATAAAGAACACAGGCTGCCCTGAAAACTGCCTGTTTGTTCCGGCTGCGAGAACTGGACTTCATTTAAACGTTTTATAAGCAGACTCACTTTTTATTTGACCATAGCAATAGATCCTAATTTAACAGGTTTTAATAAATGTTGTTTTTTTTAATCGACTGTAATTATTCTACATTTTATTAGAACCTTTATGTTGAGGCATCGCTTCATCTCTTAGCAATATTTTGAAAGTGATAGCATGACGTTAAAGAAGAAGACGGGGTTCGTTTCGTCTTCACTGGAACAGGTTTTTAAAGTTTATTTTGTTTCTCGTCGGTGTCGTGTTTTAAATGATGGCATGTCGCAGCGCTGAGAGGCTGCTCTTTTAAAGCAACACTTTAAATAACGTCAGAAGAAGTCATTTCCTGTCGACTGCATGCCTTTTTATGCACTGTAGGTATTTACATAAGGCTGTGCTTTATTTTACTAAGAGTTTTTATATGAAGATTTTAATATTTTAACGTTTTGTTTCTCTGTGGATCGTGTTCCACGGCGTCCCGCAGGGCGTCGTGTCCGGGTCCCCGCGTTTTTGTTTTCTCTGTAGTTCTGAATCATGATGGGAATGATCTGTTGTCTCGTCCACCAGCTGTAACCGTCCCACGTTCTTCGTTTGAGGACGAAAAGTTTGAGCAAAATATGTAATTATGACCCGAATAAAAGTCAAGATATTAAATGATTGTTTGATTCTTTTTTTTAAGCTTCTCTTCTCATTGATTCAGTTCATATATTTATTAAAAACAGGAAACTGAATGTCTGTGGGGGGAACAAAACAAGCAATTGTCTAAATTTTACACACGTCCGCAAAGACCCAAACTAAAAAACAGTTAGTGTTCAATGTGATGGACGTCAATGGGAGCTTTGGTTTGTGCTTTTGAGGGAAACAAATGGCAGCGAGAAACACGACTAATTTTGATGTATAAATATTTATAAAGTACTACAGTAGTTTAAGTAAGAAGAGTGGAAAGGAGCGAGCTCCTAACAGGGCTGGGTTTTATCACCAGGTTAAAGAAAAGTCTGGAGCATTTATTTGCTGATTTTTTGCAGATTTTGTCATCATATTTTAGTTACTGAAAACTGTAGCACATCTTTCCTGATCAGCTCGCACAGTTTGTAGGATAGCTAAAGCCTTGTTTTTACGTCTCCCCTAAAACCAAAGAAAAAATGTAAACAAAATATTAGGTTTTTTAGTGTTTCTGTAATAAAACCCTTCAGAAATATTAATTCTAATTTTCCTGATTCATGTAGACCAGCTGTGTCCAATCCTGTCCTAAAGGGCCGCTTCCTTCAGGTTTTACTTGTTTCTCTGTTCCAACTGGCAAATAAGATTATTAATTTGTGTTAGCATCGGAGAGGCTAGTGACTAGCATGGATTAGCTGGAGTTAGCATCGGAGAGGCTAGTGACTAGCATGGATTAGCTGGAGTTAGCATCGGAGAGGCTAGAGACTAGCATGGATTAGCTGGAGTTAGCATCGGAGAGGCTAGAGACTAGCATTGATAAGCTGGAGTTAGCATCAGAGAGGCTAGAGACTAGCATTGATTAGCTGGAGTTAGCATCGGAGAGGCTAGAGACTAGCATTGATTAGCTGAAGTTAGCATCGGAGAGGCTAGAGACTAGCATGGATTAGCTGGAGTTAGCATCAGAGAGGCTAGAGACTAGCATTGATAAGCTGGATTTAGCATCGGAGAGGCTAGAGACTAGCATGGATTAGCTGGAGTTAGCATCAGAGAGGCTAGAGACTAGCATTGATTAGCTGAAGTTAGCATCGGAGAGGCTAGAGACTAGCATGGATTAGCTGGAGTTAGCATCAGAGAGGCTAGAGACTAGCATGGATTAGCTGGAGTTAGCATTTAGACAGTTGCTTGTTTTGTTTTCTCCCTGTAGACTTTCAGTTTTCTCCATTTTTAATCATGTTAACACAAACTTTAGCTATTTAAACCTTAAGATGTCTGAACTCTGGAGCTTGAGAGCCACTGTTCAGTGTGTTTTATTTGTATTTGTTTCTCATCTCAAACACACCTGATTAGTTAACAGGCTTCTACAGAACCTGAAGAGGTCATTAAACAGAAAACCTGCGGTCCACCACAACACCTCTGTGAACATCGTCGCCACCTGGTGGAGCTTCAGTTATTTTAACGTTTTTGATAAAACCCTTGAAGTGAGGCTGATAACATAATCCTCCTGCTTGGTGTAGCTCGGGCCTCAGGATCCCCCCCTGGTTCCAGAACCCACAGCCGAAGCCTTCCAGCTGATCCTTACACGAGCTGACACGTTCGAGCCTTTGGCCCCGGTTTTTGGCCCGGTCCGCCCGCCGCTCCCAATTAAAACGGACTCTGCTTGGGTCTGTGTTTACCAGCCGTCACCTCTCTCAACCCCCGTGTTGGGGCAGAAAGAAAAGCAAAGACCCCCTGCGAGTCGAGGGAATGTTCCCCAGACAAAGAGCCGACGCCACAAAGGAGGAGAAAAACATGTTTTTGAGTCGGTGGAACAGATTTAAACACGTTTAAACTGCTTCCTGTCAGGTTTTTTATGACATCTGGTTATTTAACAGATTCTTGTGGACCCTTCAGGTCCTGACGGACGTGTTGGTTTTAGTTTCCAGACTTCAGTTTTTAAACGGGCCCCCTCCGGCTCTCGGGGGTCCTCGGGGTCCCGGGCCCTCTCCATCCTTTCTCAGGACACCGGTTTGTCACTCAGAGGTTGGTCTTTTGTGGGTTCAGTGGTTCCAGAGCCTGACGGCCCCCCTCCGGGGCGCAGCCAGCCACGGACTTGGCTCCGTTCAGCACTCAAACACAAAAGACGGCTTCATTAGGATTCGAGGGAAGCAACGAGTCCCTCTTAAAGCCGTATTTATCCAGACACTTCGGCTGGTCTTGGCCTCTCAGCCGAAGCCTCGGGGGCCCGTCTGGCCCTTCAGACTGACACACAGTTTTTGTCTCTGCTGAAATCACTGCCTGTTTTTAACACGTTTAGGTAAATAAATCAGTTTTTAAAGCTGCAGGAGCAGAAGACTGATGAGTCCGGACCTTCGGCTGATTGTTGTTTTTGAGGTAAACCTTCGGTTGTTGTTTCTTTGACTCAGAGGTTAGATTTACGCTCGGGGGGCCCGTTCTTTGGTGGGGGGGGGCTGTTCAGAGATCTCTTCCTCTGAGCCTCTGGGACTAAAATCCATCTGTGGGTTTGTTGCATCGACGCCTCCGGACCCCCAGACCCCACCCAAAGCGCCAAACCCCACCCCCACCCCTCCCTCCTGTTACATAACTTTACAAACATGAAAACTGAGCTGAAGTTACATCAGATCCTTCAAAATTAAACAGCTAAACGTCAGTCTTTGGTTTGTTGTAGCTAAAACAATTCAGTTCTTCCAGCTGCAGCTGTTGGTTAGTTTATAAAAAACGCTGAGTCAGCATTCATACTGGAATGACTCAATGTCCATTATCCTATTTGTTTTTATTTTATTTAGCTGCTTTTAGCTACTTCCTTGCTATTTTTTTCTTTTTGCTATGCTTTTGCTACATTTAGCTTTTAGCTACTGCTTTGCTAATTTTAACTTTTAGCTATGATTTTGCTATATTTAACATATAGCAAAGGTTTTGCTAATTTTAACTTTTGCCTTTGATATTTTAGATTTTAGTTTTTGTTGCTAATTAGTTTCTGCTTTGATAAATTTAGCTAGGTCTGTGTTAGCTTTTAGCTATGTTATTGCTTTTAGCTACATTCTTGCTAATTTTATCATTTAGCTATGCTTTTGCTACATTTAGCTTTGGTCTAATACCTTGCTAATTTTAACTTTAAGCTAAATATTTGCTAATATATTTTTGGCTTTTTGTTTTGTTGTTAGCTTTTTGCTACTGTCTTGCTAATTTAGCTATTGCTTTGACACATTAGCTTGTAGTTTGTGATAGCTTTAGCTTTTAGCTGAGGTTTCTGTATTTTGCTTTTACCAATATTTTGCTATTTTCCCTTATGCTTTTGTTGATTTCAGATTTTAGCTGCTATGAGCTCAAAGTCCAGACTGAAACAGTCCTGGTTCTGACCCGGGTCCAGACTGAAACAGTTCTGGTTCTGACCCGGGTCCAGACTGGAACAGTTCTGGTTCTGACCCGTGTCCAGACTGGAACAATTCTGGTTCTGACCGGGGTCCAGATTGGAACAGTTCTGGTTCTGGTCTCCGCCCCCTCCTCTCCTCTGATATAAAAACTCAGACTTGGATCTTGAGGACTCAGATTCTGCTCCGGTCTGAAACAGTTCAGAGCTCAGAGTTTCTACAGGTGAGAAAATTATTATTTTAGTTTTTTATCCTGAAACTTTATTTTTATTTCATCTATTTTTTATCACATGAAAACAAACAAGCATTGAGTTTTTGTTGTTTGTTTTTGTTCCGTTTGTTTTCAGCACGGTGACAACATGAGGGTCTTCTGGTCTCTGCTGGGATGTTTGGCAGCTCTGACTGTTTGTTTCTCTGCTGCAGGTAAGAAGAATCACATAAAGCTGCTGTTTTTAGATCGTTTGGATCCATAAAGAGGTTCTGAAAACTAACGTGAGGATCCAGTACAGAATGTTCAGGATCCACTGGATCCAAAGTCCCGCCTTTCATATCAAAACTTTTATTTATATATTTAAGCTTTGACTTTAAAAGAAGAATTTTTCAGTGAATGTTGGAGGAAAATTTAAGTTTTGTCCAAAGTCTGCTGATTTTTTTAAACATTAAATTTCAGTTTAAAAACCTTTTGTTTTGATTTTGTAACTTAATATTTGAATCAAATATTTAAAAATCAGCTAAACTTCCATCTTTAAAACCTTGAAATTTTTTAAGGACGACTTTCGGCTACTACCACGCCGAATTTTAGCTCTATCTGTACATGTGACTGAGTTCAGACCTTGTTTGTGTTTGATAGATCTGATCAGCTGTGGCGGCCATCTTGAATCAGACTGACTACAGAAACCAGTGGTTGATGAGATATTTTTGTTGACAAATGATTATTTGTCATTTTTGCAGCTGTTGAGCTAATATTTGGTGTGGTAGTAGCTGAGAGTCATCTGTAATCACAAAATAAGACCGGAGCTGTTCAGGTTGATAAATGACATTTATTACTGATCTGTTTGGTACGTTTACCTCAGTAAGAGGTGTCTGTTTCAGACTCCTACAGGGAAGTTGACCTTTGCTAACGGAGGAAAAAAGCAGAACCAGACTAGTAGCTAAAATTGGCAAACATGTCTTAAACGGATCTCAGTCTTTTTGCACGTTGGCTTTTATACGTTGTTTCACTCTTCTAGTAAAAGTAGTTTTTTTGACACCTATTACTTTGAAAAAATGTAAATTTTTACATTTTTAACTTACACATGTTGCAGCTCCTGCATTAATATTTGTAGCACACAAGCTAAAGTTCTATACATGTTTATGGCGTTGTCCCACGAACTACTATTAGTGTTAGCTCCTGCGCTAACTTTGGTAGCATAGGAGTTAATTCCCTATATATTTATCTATGGAGCAAATATTATTAGCCTGGGAGCTAACTGCATATTAAGTTGGGAACTAACTTCATAAATGAATTTTAAAAAAAAAGCTCTTAGCATTAGCTCCTGCACTAATATTATTTTTATAGGAGGTAACACCCCATATTCTTAGCTACGGAGCAAATATTAGCCTGTGAGCTAACACTAAATATTTTAAATTTATTTATGAAGTTAGTTTCTGACTTTATAAATTTAGCGTTAGCTCCTGCGCTAACATTAGTGGTATAGAAGGTAACGCCCCATATTTTTATTTAGCTATGGAGCAAATTTTATTAGCCTGGGAGCTAACTCTGCATATTAAGTTGCGAATTAACTTTGTAAATAAATTGAAAAAGAGCTCCTGCGCTAACATCTGTAGTATAGGCAGTAATGCGCCATATATTTCCTTAGCTATGGAGCAAATGTTATTAGCCTGGGAGCTAACTCTACATATTGTTAAGTTCAGAACTAACTTCATAAATAAATTCCAAAGACGTAGCGTTAGCTCCTGCACTAATATTAGTAGCATAGGAATTAATGCCCCATATATCCTTTAGCTATGGAGCAAATATTATTAGCTTGTGAGCTAACTCTAATATCTTTAATCTATTTATGAAGTGAGTTTCTGACTTTATAATATTAGTGTTAGCTCCTGCGCAAATATTATTAGCATAGGAAGTAACAGCTCTTATACATCCTAATAATATATGTGGCTTTAGCTACGGAGAAAGTATTATTAGCCTGGGAGCTAATGCCATATCGCAGCCAAATTGCCATCAACATATGAGTTTGGAAGCTAAAAGGCTAAAGCTCAGGTGAGTCTTCCCTACAGCAGCTCCATCTTTCACTCCACGCCTCTGATTTCTCAGGGCCGGTGTTTCCAGCGAGCCATGAGCTCACTTCCTCCGGCGGTTCTGCCTCTGCGGACAGTCGGCTGACCTTTCAGACGGGGTCACGCTCCCAAATCAATCCCCAACATTTTCCCAACCCGACCCGGCTGGACTCTTATCAGAACCCAGAGGGGGCCCCTCCCGGCACAAAGCAGTGTGATGAATCAATTAATCCAGATCGGGGGGTGGGGGCGTCAGGGGAAGTGACAGGCATCTCCGCAGATTTTAGACGCTGCCATCTTCTCCGGAGGAGGCTGACGGAGTGTCATGGCTTTTCAGATCCTCTTTTGTCGCGGCGTGTATCTCTGAACAAACCGGCGCCCCCGGCACCTCCGCTCGTCTCCCGGCAGCACATGTAAGGTCCCACCGGACTCGCTGGGAACCGCACCGGGACAGTTATGGCAGAAATGAAAACAACCAAGTGTCAAGAGTAAT
>JAUBOC010000181.1:26492983-26505422 GCA_032275365.1 Anablepsoides cearensis | reverse complement strand
TATAAATATAAATTATGTAGAAATTTTTGATGTCATAATAAAGAGGAAACCTCAAATATTATCTGTATATTAAGATTTTCCAGCTGGGAAGAAACAAAAACATTTCTAGCTCACAGGGAAAATCTCCAAATTTTACGGCGTTTTTGCTCAAAAATAAAAATTTTTGTTGCTACTGCTCAAAATAGTGCTTCCAAAATTAGTTTTTTTAATTATATTTCAGACAGTTCATTCTAATGATACATTGATAAGACATTTATTCATTATGTTTTGACAAAATGCACCTATTGCAAACGTTTTAATCAAAATTCTACATTTGTCTATTTCTCCACATCCCACTTTTAGACTTAATCCTCATTTCGATGTGACTGGCCACACATTTGTTTTGTTTTAAGGTTGAGTAAACATGGCAGCCATCTTGAATCAAATTCAAATAGTAATTTTTACATTTATGTTTGTTACACAGTTCTGAATGTTTTGTAACATCTGCTCCCATCTGTACTGATGGAGCCTTTCCAGTTGTTAAAGCTGCCCAAACCAGAGGCACTAATGCACCCCTATCCCATCAGTGAGGCAGGCTGTTGAACCGTGAAATGATCTCAGGTTCAGAGACGATGGCAGCCGTTCTGGATGGTGTTCCCATACGGCTTCTTCTTTGTCTGATAGAGCTTTGAGCAGCATTAGTTTATGAACTGTGTTTACAGATGAGTGGTGGGCACAGCTAATCAAAAATAAAGCTTTGCTAACGCTAAACATCTGAACAGAAAATAGCAGAAGTTAACACAAAACAAGTAAAAATTAGCCTACGCTAACATTTGCAGCTAATTGCTAAACGTTAAGACTGATGCAAACTTGTTCATGTTTATATGTTATGTTTAGTTATATGTTACATGTTCAGCTTTGCAGTTAGCTGTTAGCAGACTAAAAGTGGGCAAAACCTAATTTAACAGAAGCTAACTGGTTCCCTAATCTGTTGAATTTTAAACAAGAAATTAGCTTTGCCTAATCCGCTAAATACAAATATAGCTTTACTTACACTAAACAAAAAATTAACAGAAGCTAACACTAGCAGCTAATCGCTAACCGCTGAGACGACTCAGTTTTTCTCTCTTTTGAGCTGAAGACTGGTGGGACCTGCTAATTTTAGCTTGTTAGTTAGCTGTTAGCGGACTTTGTAACTGAGTTTGAAACTGTATATACTAATTAAGCAGAAGCTAACTGGTTTGCTAACGGTTTTCAAAGTCAGTGAAAATGCTGTGTGAAAACTTAGTTCTGCTGTTAGCTATTAGCTGCTTAGCGTAACCACGCCCACCACCGTTGGCGAGTCCACGCAGTGAAGTTCAGATCAGAACCAGACCTGTTTTTAATGCAGTGGCCCCTGAGGGCCCGAAGATCACGACCAGCTCTTTAAACCCACTCCTCTGACCGACCTGTTATTTAAAACAATGAGCTGTAAAATATTCCAGCAGTTGTTCCTTATTTGTACCCCTGACCCAACTTTCTGCTGCCATAAAACTCAAACTTACCTAATTTAATAGTGTGACGCTTCACAGCTTCACACATTGAGATCATTTTTTCTGTCGTATGTTTTTCAGCATCTAACATTCAGCTCATTCCTGTGAAAGGTGCTATGACTTTTGGTATTACAGCTTTTTATACTTTTTTTTTAGCTATTTCACTTTTTTTAGCCACTTTTTGCCATTGAAAATGAATAGAGCTGTTTTCAACATGTTTCTAAATTTTTACAGCACCTTACACATGTTTTTCTGGTTATGGATTTTTTGACGTTCTTGTGTTAGTTTTAGCTACTTTTATGCTAATTTTTTGTTAGTTCAGCTAAAATTCTGCTTCTTTCCTCTATTCTTCTGCTTTTTTCTACCTTTTTCTATGTTTTTTTGCTGCTTTGTGCTATTTATGCTTCTTACAGATGCTTGCTATGTTCAGCTATTTGCTGAAATTTTAGCTAATGTTTAGCTGCTATTAGCTAAAGTTAGTTTTTCAAAGTTTATTACACATTTCTTGTAGCTAATATAACTTTTTGCAAACTTGTGCTCCTCATGCTTCCTTATGCTAATAATACAATTTCCAGCTACTTTTTATTTTAGCTTTTTTGCAGAAATTTTCAGCTGTTTTAGTTATTTCACTGTAATTTTATGATTTCTTTTTCAGCTTTTTTCTGTTTTATTTATTTTTCAATTATAACTATTTCAACTGGGTGCTAATTTCAACTTATGCCTGCTACCTTTAGCTTCTTCAATACTAATTTTAGCTGTTTTATGCTACTTTACCTATAGATCTGCTTCTTGCTACAATTTTTCTGTTTTTTCTACTTTTATGCTTTTTTCTGCTACCTAGTGCTATGTTTTCAGCTATATTAAGCTATTTTAGCTCTTAGTTTTTAGCTGTTTTCAAATAGATTTGTGCTCCTTTTTACTGTTTTTCTGCAAAGTTAGGCCTTTTTGCTTCTTTCAGCTTTTCAACGTGAGCTCACATTAACACTTATTAAAAATTTTCAGTTAATTTCAGCAGTTTTCAGCATGAAGCATTCACACAAGCACTTTTTGGAGAAAATGCAATTTCTCTAGTTAAATATAGTTTTCTTAGTTTGGGTATTTTTGTTTACTGTGTCCTTTAAGAGATTAGTATTTCAGGTTTTATTTAGGTTTTACACAACGTCACAAATCTTTTGAATCTGTGGACTTAATGTAAATAATTATCTCGGGTCAAAGCAGAGAATAATAAGCAAACAGGCGTTAAAATAAAGTATCTGAAGCTGGTCCAGCAGCGCTCGTCAGCCCGCTGGAGTTCGCCAAGAACACAAACCGTTTGTGGGTCCAGACTGCGACGCCCTCGTTGGTGAGGACGGTCTGCCAGCTTCACCCCGGCGGTCCGAGCAGCACCTGATCCGTTCTCCTCAGTCTGTTCAGCAGGAATAGGATTTTATTTTTCACTGGATTCCTTCGAGCCCACACTCATTCTGCTGCAGAGCTTCTACATTTCTGAGGGGTGGTGAAACAAACGTTTCTGTCAGGAAAACAAAAAAAGAAATCATCCCTGGTTTGATTTCCTGCCCGGCTCTGCGCTCCCACGCTCCCGAGTCTGGCTCGCTGGTGATTAAAATGCCGTGATTGGATCCTTTTCCTGAAACGCCACATTTGTTTCTTCTGTTCTGCAAATATTTTCCTGATTTAAAACACGACAAGGCTGCAGATCTGTTTGTAACTTGATTGGCTTTTAGGACAAAAGGTTTTTGAATCTGTAAAACAAGACGCTGCTCAGTTTGTTGCTCTGTGATCCTCAGCAGGTTAAAGCTGACTGTGAACACAGCGGGTCCTAAAACAACCAGAGCAAACCTTAGTGATCCACGATTAGTTAGACTTTATCTGATAAACATTTATTTTAACTGTAAAATGTTCAGTTTTTATAATTATTAAACTAAAAATTTAAACATATATTTTAACACAGACTGAGACATTTTATTACACGCAAAGCATTCTGGGTAAATGATGACATCATAGGTCCTCTGTGTGAGGCTGCTAGCAGCTACAATATATCCACTTAGAAAGGTTAATGTTGGACAATATCTGATGATCGTCTCTTTTAAATGAAACCACAGAGCGTTGACAGAGAGAAGGTAGAAACCACTCAGCCTGCAGCTGAAAATATGGATGGAGGACCTCAGTTTAGCTTGTTAGCTTGTCGTTTTTTTACATTTTACATTTTTATTAAGCGTCTAATAAAGAGTTCACTGCAGCTTTTAATCAAAGAATCCCAAAACAAACAAAAATAACTTAACGGATTACAACTGTTTTCACTCAGTCAGCAGCAGAGTCAACGTTTTTAAACCCAAATTTCAGCATCATAAAGCAAAAATAATTCAAGGCTGGAAACCTAAAAAATGTAAATTGTGTTTCTGAGAGCCGAGTTGCTCCAGGGAAGGTTTGGGACCAGAACAAATCTGCAGCAGACATCGTGTGAAGTGCTTTTATAAACGTCTCTTTCTGTGTTCGTGGTGAAAAGGATCATTTTAAACTGTCAGCTGGTGTGTGCTGGTCACCAGCTGAATAATCTGACAGATTAAAGAAGCCAGTCGTTGGGCTGCAGTCGCTCCTCGTTCAGGAGAAACAGCTCTGAGGCAGAGGGGAAGGAATTTACATTCAAGGCGTTTTTTTTTTAATGTGAGGACGGAGTTTTGAGACAGAGCAGAACAAACTGTGAGCCTGAGAACCAAAGATTCAAGCTCTGAAACACCAGAGAAACTGTCTGACATGTTTGATTGATGCAAAAATAAATACAAATATGGTTTCATATAAACAAAATGAACAACTAATAAGATATAATATTAATAGGAATAAAATATATAGTCAAATATGTTCATAATAAAACAAAATTACCAAATTAAACATGTTGGAATGAATCTTTCCATCATCCATCCATTCATCCATCCATTCATCATCTATCATCCATCCATCATCCATCTATTCATCATCTATCATCCATCCATCATCCATCCATCCATCATCTATCATCCATCCATCATCCATCTATTCATCATCTATCATCCATCCATCATCCATCCATCATCCATCCATCTATCCTCCATCCATCATCTATCATCCATCCATCATCCATCCATTTATCATCTATCATCCATCCATCATCCATCCATTCATCATCCATCCATCATCCATCCATCCATCCATCATCCATCCATTCATCATCCATCCATCCATCATCCATCCATTCATCATCTATCATCCATCCATTCATCATCTATCATCCATCAATCATCCATCCATTGATCATCTATCATCCATCCATCATCCATCCATTCATCATCTATCATCCATCCATTCATCATCTATCATCCATCCATCATCCATCCATTGATCATCTATCATCCATCCATCATCCATCCATCCATCCATCTATCATCCATCCATCATCTATCATCCATCTATCATCCATCCATCCATCATCTATCATCCATCCATCATCCATCCATTCATCATCTATCATCCATCCATCATCCATCCATCTATCATCCATCCATCCATCATCTATCATCCATCCATCCATCATCTATCATCCATCCATTCATCATCTATCATCCATCCATTCATCATCTATCATCCATCCATTCATCATCTATCATCCATCCATCATCCATCCATCCATCATCCATCCATTCATCATCTATCATCCATTCATCATCTATCATCCATCCATCATCCATCCATCCATCTATCATCCATCCATCCATCATCTATCATCCATCCATCCATTCATCATCTATCCATCATCCATCCATTCATCATCTATCATCCATCCGTCATCCATCCATTCATCATCTATCATCCATCCATTCATCATCTATCATCCATCCGTCATCCATCCATTCATCATCTATCATCCATCCATCATCCATCCATTCACCATCTATCATCCATTCATTCATCATCTATCATCCATCCATCATCCATCCATCCATCTATCCTCCATCCATCATCCATCCATCCATCTATCATCCATTCATCATCCATCATCCATTGTCCATCCATTCATCATCCATCGTCCATCCATTCATCATCCATCGTCCAGCCATCCTTCCATCCATCCATCCATTTGTTCATCCATCCATCCATAGATCACCCATCAATTCATCATCCATCCATCCATCCATCCAACATCCAGCCATCCATTTGTTCATCCATCCATCATCAATCCATCATCCATCCATCATCATCCATTCTTCTATCCATTTTTTCATCCATCTATTTGTTCATCCAATCATCCCTCCGTTCATCCATCCATCTGTTCATTCATCATCCATCCTTCCATCCATCCATCCATCATCCATCTGTTCATCCATCCATTCTTCCATCCATCCTTTCATCTATTCATTCATCCCTTCATTTGTCCATTCATCTATCCATTCATCCATTCATCCATCCATCCATTCATTTATTCATCCATCATTCATCCATCACCCATCCAATCATCCATTCATCTATCCATTTTTGTCCAATAATTATCCATCCATCTACCCATCCAACCAATTGTCCATCCATTCATCCATTTATCCATCCAACCAGTCGTCCATCCATTCATCCATCCATCCATGCAACCATTCATTCATCCATCGTCCAACCATCCATTCATCCATCTATCGGTCTTTTCATCCATCCATTTTTTTATTAATTATCCATCCAGCCATCCATCTATCCATCCAACCATTCATCCATCCATCCATTCATCCATCCATCCATCCATTTGTTCATCCATCCATCCATCCATCATCCATCCATCATCATCCATTCTTCTATCCAATTTTTCATCCATCTATTTGTCCATCTAATCATCCCTCCGTTCATCCATCCATCCATCCATCCGTTCATCCATCCATTCTTCCATCCATCCTTTCATCTATTCATTCATCCCTCCATTCATCCATTCATCCATCCATTGGTCCATTCATCCATCCATCCATCCATTCATTTATTCATCTATCATTCATCCATCACCCATCCAATCATCCATTCATCCATCCATTTTTATCCAATAATTATCCATCCACCCATCCATCCATTCATCCATCTATCATCCAACCTGTCGTCCATCCATTCATCCATCCATCCATCCATGCAACCATTCATTCATCCATCATCCAACCATCCATTCATCCATCTATCCATCCAACCAGTCGTCCATCCATTCATCCATCCATCCATCCATGCAACCATTCATTCATCCATCATCCAACCATCCATTCATCCATCTATCGGTCTTTTCATCCATCCATTTTTTATTAATTATCCATCCAGCCATCCATCTATCCATCCAACCATTTGTCCATCCATCCATCCATATTTGACACAATCTGAGCTCAAACTTCTTTTCAATATTTAATCAAACCAACTACAGATTAATAATTTCTCTCTTTGTTTAAAAGTCTGGTATGAAGGTGATTTTCACTTCTTTAAAAGCTCAGACTTTACCTTTCAGTCAATGATTATATTTTAACCCTAAAGCTCCAAACCCTGCCCTGTCAGCATCCTGCCCCCCTTCATCAGGCCTCCGACAGTTATCACACTGCATCTCAATGTCTTCAGTATTTCATCTTTTTAGGACACGAGGAGCTCCCGTCTCTGGTTTTTGTCTCTTCTGAGCTCCAAGTTCAAAAGACTGGACCCCCTGCAGCTGAGAATCTTAATGAGTTCACCACAGCAGCAGGTTTCTGGGTGGGTTTAGAATAATCGCTGCAGACAAATCGTCTGTGAAAAAGGTTTCTGTTGCTGCTGTAACATTGTAATCATAATCATTTTAATAAGTCTGGAACAGTATCTCACACTCTTACAGTAAATCTTATACATTAGTTTTTTTTTGCTAGAAAGGTGGCGCACACAATGTACACACTCCAAGCTTCTGGTCCTCATTAGTGCTTCACAGATGCACCCACACAAAAACAACTCTCTTGAAGGCGGCAGCCATGACACACAACCCAAAGCACAGCAGAGAGCAGGAAAACCAACAGATAATCATTAATATATTTAACAGTAGGTGGTTCAGATCTGAACTCAGACTGGTTCACATAAGGAGGAGGATTCTTTTGAGTCTATTAATGGATCTTTGTTTGGTGAGATGAGTAGAAGCTAAGGAATTTAGAAAAAACAAGTTTTAGGAAGATTTTTAGTTATTTATTGATTGAAACCAAAGAAATTATTGAGCTGTTATGAAAACATCTAGAACCATAAACATCTCTGGATAAGTGTGGTAATATACATCTGTTCCCATCTCCCTTTTACGTTTTTGTTTGGAAGACAACAAACTTACTGTACCTACTTACCAATCAACCAACAATCAACCTATCAAACAGCCAACCCATCTAACTACTACTTGAACAACCAGCTGACCAACAAAACAACCTACCAACCATCTAACCAACCACTCACCCAACCTATAAACCAGCTGACTAACAAACCTTTCTACAGTACCTATCAACCAACCAACCGACTAAACAACCTACTTAACCAACTAATGACCAACAAACCAACCTATCAACCGACTAACTAACCACTCAAACTACAAACCAGATGACCAACAAACCAATCAACCAATGAAACGACCCATCTAGCCTACTTGACCAACCAGCTGACCAACAAAACAACCTACCAACCATCTAACCAAACACTCAACCAACCTACAAACCAACTGACTGACTTGCCAACCTTTCTAACTAACCAACCAACCAATTAAACAACCTACTTACCAACTAATGACCAACAAACCAACCTATCAACCAACTAACCAACCAACCAATTAAACAACCTGTCAAACAACCAACAAACCAACCAACCCAAATACCTCAGAGAATCTGTATATTTTAGCACTTGTTTGACAGATTTTGTTCTGTATCACAGAGACATTTCCTTTCTGTAATCACAAAGCTCTAAACAAACATTGATGAGCTGAATTCCTATAAGAGCCCCCCACACCGCCCCACCCCAACCCACCCCACACCCCCACGGCAGTCGGTCTGTGATGTTACTTCCTCTCTCCGTTTGTCTCATTTCATTGATTTTAGCCGCCTCTGATCTGACTTACAATTTATTCTCTTTCTGTCCTCATGGATGACACATACATAATGTCTCCCAGCTTTTCTCTCACTCTTTCAGCCCACTCTTTGCCTTCTCGGTGTCGGCCATTCAGAAGGCAAGGATTATCCCACCGGGGGATTTCCACTTGACAGAGAGTGGGCTGCTTTTGAAATCTCATGAGGAACAAGTTGTTCAGACGTAAACGAGGAGCTGAAGAGGGTGATGTTTGAGATACTTGAAAGCAGAAGAGGTCCAGAGAGCTTAGAGAGTAAAGCAGGCAGTAAATAAGATCAGAGCTTCCCGTCTGGAGATGTAAACTAGTCCACAATTGGTTGGGTTTTTATTTTGGCCATTCGATTGGTAGGTAGATAGGTTGGTAGGTTGGTTAGTTGATTTCTTCAGTTGGTTGGTAGATTGGCTGGTAGGTTGGTATGTAGGTTAGTTGGTTGGTAACTTGGTTTGTTGGCTGGTAGATTGGTTAGTTGAAAGATAGGTAAGGTTGGTTGGTTTGGTCATTGGATTGGTAAGTTGGCTTGTTGGCTGGTAGGTTGGTTGGATAGGTAGGTTGTTTTTTTTGGTCTTTTCATTGGTAGGTAGGCAGGTTGCTTGGTAGGTAAATTGGTCTGTAGGTTGGTTTGTTGACTGATTGGTTCTTGGTAGGTTGCCTTGTTGGCTGGTAGGTAGTTTAGTGGGGTAATTGGTTGGTAGATTGGCTTGCTGGCTGGTAGGTTTTGTAGGATGGTAAGTTGGTTAGGTTGGTTTATTGGAATATTGACAGGTTAGTTGGTTGGTTGGTAGATAAGTATGTTGTAGGGGTGCAACGATACAGAAAATTCATGGTTTGGTTCGGTTGGGTACTTTAGTCTCACGGTTAGATATTTTTTCGATACAAAAAAAAATATTACATTTATTTGTATAGCACCTTTCAAAACGTAGTTACAAAGTGCTTTACATCATATAGTAAAATCAAAACAAATAAAATACATAGCACAAGTAAAAAAAATAAAAATGCAAAACCTCAAAAGTCCAGTTTTTAATTAAATGTTGCTGAAACAGCAAGTTTCTCAGTGGATCTGCACTCAAAAATGCAGCCTAGGTGGAGTAGTTGAACACAGATCCACTGATCCTTCAACACAGAGCTTCTTCAGAAGACAAGTTGATAAAATACATTTAAAAATCAGTATATTTCCATACAAGTGTGTATTGAGTGTTTCGATACGGTTCGGTACGGTTTGATACGGGTACATGTATTGTTGCAGCCCTAGTATGTTGATCATTTGATTTAGTAGGTAGGTAAATAGGTTTGTAGGTTGGTTGGTTTTTTGGTCAGTTGTTTTGGTAGGTAGGTAAATTGGTTTGTCGGCTGGTTGATTAATTGTTGGTAGGTTGGTTTATTGGTCAGTTGATTGGTAGGTTGGTAAGTTGGTCAGTCAACTGGTTCTTCATTTTTAAAATAAAATACACATTCTGCTGGCTATCATTAAATTTGTGTTTTACACAGTTTATTTTGTTATAAAACATGTTTAGACCAAGGAAATGCTGTTTTATAACAAATGAAACTTTGAAGGAATGAATATCACCCATGGCTTTGAACGCCAAAGATTCAAACAAAGAACCTGTGATGTAATAGTTAATGTTGGGGACAACTCTCAGTTACTACCACACCAAGTATCAGCTCAATACTGTATCTGTAAAATTCACTAACATCCATTTTCTGCACACAGAAAGGCAAAAACATTAATACCTTTCCTCCTTTCATTAATAAAATTATAATAATCTGCCAAAATGATCTTTAAACGCTCAACAGTTACGGAACAGAAACATGAGGAGCTGCTTGTCCTTCGTCCTCCTGTGTTTCCTCCTCTTCACAGCCAGGACCCGGTCCCTCAGGAGTGCTGCTTCATCAGGTCTAGTTGTGGGAAGCAAAGGGCATCATCATTAGATTAGTGTCTGATCACCCTCCCTAAGTAATTATCCTGCTGCCCGGCTTCATGCAGACGTAATTGATTTAATGGAGCGTGCTCCTTTTTCTCCAAGTCTCTGTTTTTCTGCTTCAAGAGTCCATTTCCTCCCATCAGAGTTTAGATTCAATTTCAGACTCAATGAGGCGAAAGGACTCGGAATGAAAACTTGAGTTTTTTATTTTTATTTGGTCATGTCCCATTACTTTTTAATTTTTGTTCACAGTCGACATCAGGGCTGTCGTTTCAAGGACGGTCAGCAGGAAACTAAGCTCTGTCAACGCTGAGGAGGAGATCCTGGACTTCCTCAGAGGCAAGGTTCAAAGAACTATACTCATCAGATCCTCCAAAACCCCCAGAAACGGTCTGATCAGATCCTGGATGTTTAGAGGAAACCTGGAACTGGAACAGACCCAAAGAGACGTTTTGCTGCTATAAAACTTTAAAGTATAATGCTTTTTTTTTTTTTAGTTCCAACTTTTAATAAAAACTCTGAAAATAATATTTAATTTGAGATTTTTAAATTATTAATTTATATTTTTCTTTACGTTTTACTCAACATTTAAACTTTTTCCTGGAGTTTAACAGATGTAGCATTTTGTCTTGTTTTTTCTTCACTTTTTTTCCACAGTAAGCAGAAAAACACACTTTTATAAAACATCGTGTTTTATAAAAACACACTTTTATAAAACATTGTGTTTTATTTGTGAATTCAGCAACAGTAAAAACTTGATTCGGTCCAGATCTCAGGAAGTTTGGTTGCTCCTCTAATCTTTTAACGATGACATGTGGTCTGATCTCTGCCTGACATTTTTACATTCTTGACCTATTTGTGGATAAAATCAGCCGAACGTTTACCCGCTGTAACCTTTGGATCGGGCCCTTCCAGAACCCCCCCCCCGCCTGCTGTCAGCCGATGATCCGAGCTCGGCGTGATTATCTCTGGCATATTGATTCGGCTCGTTTAAAGATCGACTCTGACACGAGCAGCCGAAGCAGATGCCGGGCTAAGTGGGTGAATATCATATAGCTGTGGGCTAATGCTCGACCTTATTGCTGCTTAATGAACCGCTGAGAGACGATCAGCGCCATTTGCCCGCCTCTCCCGCTTCCAGAACGGATCATAATCACGCCGCTGTCGGGCCCCCGTCAGCACTCAGCGCTGCCAGCCGACGCTCGGCTCTTACCGGATGGAAGGTCAGAGCGTTTCTGGCTGAAACTTTCCTCCCTGCAGAGCGCCGGCCGTGACTTCAGCAGCTGATGTAATTAAACGTGCAGCGAGGAGCTAAAGTAAAAAAAAGCAAACACTTATCAGAAGCACTCATTTAGCTGGGTGAGATAACGAGGCTGCAGGTTCGGGCACATTCGGCCCTGCGTGGGGCAGGAGCGCTAACGGGGCGAGCTAATTGGTTAGCGTGCGCCGCAGATGTACGGAAACGGAGCGACCCGAGGGAGCGGGCCGGAACCCAGGCCTGAATGTTGGACCTGCACGAACAGGCAGCAGTCACCTCTGAGCCCAAGGCTTTATGACGAAGGACAGAACAGGTGCTGCAGCCCGGTCCTCATTTACAGATTCATGACTCGTGACTCTTTAAGAGCCGCTCCCCCGGATCAGTTTTATGATGAAACCTTTACAGAAACCATCAGAGGAATAACTCACGTCCCGCCCTGTCCTTGGAGACGCAGAGCCTTAAAGACTGAACCAAAATAATCTGTAATCCAAACACAAGATGACCCCGACACAACGCAGAGGTGTTAGCTGAAGCTAAAGGTAGCAAAACACCAGCTAAATGTAGCAACATAGTGTTGAGATCAGGATTTAGGGTCTTTGGCTCACCTTTGATCTCGCCGAGTTCGTTTGTCTGAAAACAGTTAAACTGAGAA
>JAUBOC010000181.1:26393124-26408367 GCA_032275365.1 Anablepsoides cearensis | reverse complement strand
TTTGAGCAGGTTATGTTCTAAATTTTAATCAAAATGATGCAAATTTGTAATCAAAAAGAAAAGAAGTGGGTTTAAAATACAAAATATTTAATAAAGGGCTTCAAAAATAAATTAAATTAAATAAAAACAGTGGACAGTTTATCCATCCTTCCATCATTTTCCTGTGGTTCTGGAGTCAGGTCATGGGGCTGAAGCTTGGAGCAGCTTTATGAGCCTAATAAATAATATCAAATAATAAAGATGTTTTAATGTATAAACTGTAAAGTTTGTGAAAATCAGCTCAAATAACTTAAAGTTTAGTCATCAAACACAAACAGTGATTGTGCAAAAAGCATTAAAGTGATCAAAAGCCCAGTTCTGTTGTGTAAAGTCCAACTCTCTGTGAGAAGTTTAAATTTTGATTGGTTCTGCTGTGAAGCCCGTCTGTGGAGAAAATCCTGCTTTTGATAAATTTGATCCTATTTTATATAATTTTATGTAAAGAAGTCAAAGTTTTGTGTATTTTTCTCTGCAGGAGGAGAAAAGGAGCTGAAATAATCGTGACCGGAGCGAAAGAATTCGAGGAAACGGACAGAATGGTAATGAGCGCGCTGTAACGCTCGCGCTCCGGCCGCCTTAATCAGCACTTTTTATTTGACTTTGTGCGCTGCTCGTTCTCCCAGCAGCTCAGGCTTTCTGAGAGCACTCCATCAGGAGGGTTAGATCGGGTGTGAAACGTGTTCCAGGACTTTCAAACGATGTTAGAAAAAAAAGAGTTTTTTTCCTCTTTGATGTTTCATTTAAGAAGAAGAGGGAGAGGCCGAAAGAATGGAAGTTTCAAAGCCTTTAGGTTTCCTCTCCTCCATTTATTCACAGACAGAGATAAAGTTGCAGGAGGAGAGAAGTCGGGTCGGTAAACGAGGCGAGCCAAATGCGGCTGGTGGAAGCAGAGATTTCCTCTCTCCCGTCTATTTCCTCTCATCCTTTCCATCCCTCCTCTGCTGGAAAAAAGTCTTTCCTCCTGCTTCCTGCTCTCTGAGTGAAAAAGTGGAGCTGGGAGCCAAGAGGAGGAAGCAATTAAAAATTAATGGGAGCTGAATGATAGAGAAACCTGCAAGGGCGTGCCACACACGCACACACACACGTCTGCGTTTCCTGTTCCCCTCTGCGTCGGTGTCATCGCCGGGGCATCGGTCGGGACGAGGTGATCCGCCGAACGCGAGTCGTCACGCCTGGTTGGTCAGGATGTCGGTTCTGCTGCTTCCATAAACCTGAGGAGCTTCAGTTTCCTCACAGTTTGAATATAAAACTGCTAAAACTAAAATATCTGCAGATTATTTTACACTAATTCATATAGTTTCAGTTCACAATAACATAAATTACATAACAGTTAGCATAGACGCTACCCTAACAGTGAAAACGTCCCATGCTAACAAGATTAGCATCGTGTTTAAACACAAGTCAGACGTTTTTAAAGTCATAATTTCAGCTGTTATTTCTGAATTTTTCACAACTTTCCTGCCCACAGCCATCAGCATCTATAAAAACTAGTTAAATGAGTGACAACACCTAATTTCTCTCTGGGATCAATGAAGGAGTCTTAAATTTGAATTTGAAATAGATTTTACTGCCAAACTTTAAAAACTCTGAGGACATCTTAAAATGAGTTAGGATTTAATCAGCTTAGTTCAGCTTTGAGTCAAAATTTACTTTCATGATTATTCATGAATTTAAGGAGGTCTTCTGTTTATTTCATCACTTTCTTAACATTTTTTCTAAAATTTATTTCATTTGATATTTTTCTGTTTTTTCCTTATTTGTAAACCTAATTTCTTTTAGTTTCCTCAGGTCAATAACGTCTTTTAGATTTCATTAGTTTATAGGTTTTTTGTTCATTCATTAGCTGTGGGTTTGTTATAGGAGGGGCGTTTTAAGGAAAAAACACTTCAAATATCTTCTAAAATCTGTTTTATTCATAATAAGTTGTGTGCTAATGCTAATCCTGCTAATTCTGAGCTTTTAAAATCCCAACTGATGGATCAACAAGATTTTATTTTGTTTATTTACTTTTATTTAAACATGTAGCTCACTTAAAAGACAGACCTGTGGATTTACTCTGAGCTCATCCATGGCCACAGTTTCAACTTTATAATCCTTTCAAAATAAAACTACAATGGCAGAAATAGCTGCTGGGACTGAGTGGACTGTAGGTGTCACGACCATGTGCCAACTTAAATAAAAAAATGTTGCATAAAACTCTTAATTCACTCATTTTAACCAGATTGAAACAGTCTTAAACAAATAAATACTGAATAATCGTTGAGGCTCTTTGTGTTGACATCATGTTCCTGTTTAACTGACTTTGCACTGATTGTAGTCGAGGTCAAAGGTCAGGTTTTGTGGTCATATATAAACATATTTTCTGTAGAAAACATTAATTAAGTTCTTTTTTTAATGACTTTTTAATATCAAACATGAATTCCTGGACTGTTTTTTATTAAATCTATAAAAATCTGAATGTTAATTTGGATTCTCGCTGATGATCACCAGCTGGTTCTAGTTTTTTCCATCAACAGAATCTCATTTCTGTCAGTCTCTGAGGACCTGAGTGAAGGGCGTGACCTTTGACCCCTGTCCCAGGCTCCTATCTCTCAAACACACACGCACTGGAGGGCCTCGGGGCGCGGTGACCTCGCTATCAGAGCTTCATTTGCATTTCTGCGGAGCAGGATGTGGACCCCTGCTACGCCGCACACAAACACAATCCAACCCTGACCTTTGACCCCTCAAAGGCCACCCCCAACCCCTCCGGGTCTCCCTCGCTCCACAGATGAGCCGATGGATTTCCCATGGCGGCCTGGATGACCGTGTCTTTGTTCTGCGGGGGAACGAAGACCGGTCGGAATCAGAAGGACGTCTGAGTTCTTTTGTTGATGTTAAAGACGTGAAAGAGTTTTACAATGTTTGAGGGGGAGGGGTTGAACTTCACCAGGAAGTGAATATTTACCACCTCTCAAATTAAGGAGCTAAAGGTTTTGATTGTTTTTGTAATTAATTAAATCATACGAGTTATTAAGTCGTTTATTTTATCATAGATCTGTGGTGGTGGTGGGGGGGGGGCACTAAACATCCTGGGATGAGCCCAAAATCAAAACCAGAACAGAACCTCAGGGGATTTGTAATGTTGTTGTCACATATAAGCTATTTAACATAAGTTAGGGACTCAAGACAATAAATCACTTTCTGAGTTTCATTCAAATGAGATATATCTTTCATTTAACTTATGATTGTTTTTTGTGTATGTTGAATTTATGTTGTTGTGTTTTAAATGAATAAACTTACTAAATAAAAATATATATATATATTTTGCAGGTTGTGTGTAAAGCTCAAAAATTTATTATGCAATGAAATTTTGTTAAGAGAGTAAGTAATAATAACCTTAAGGGTATAGAGATGTTTGTAAAAAACAAAATTTGAACAAATTTGAAGGACCGATGTACTTCAGTCCAAGGAATAAGATTGTAAAATAATCTGGAAAGTGAATATAAAAATGCTGGAATAAATGCAATAAATTTATTTAAGAGAATGATAAAAGTTAGATTGTTGAAGACATATGAATTTTTATATTGTGCATTTATAAGAGCAGTTATTCGGGAAGGAGTTGAAGTTTTTGTTATGTTTTATTTGAAGATTATTATAGTTTAAATTTATTTCTTTGAAAAAAGGGGCAGATATTAATAAGAATTTTTTTCTTTTTTCTGCTACCTTTCATTTTATTTGTGTTTTGTATTATTATTTTTTGTATGTATATCATACATACTAAGAATGTTAATCAGTTGTAGACGTATATCCAATTTTTAATTCCTGAAAGCAACATTAGAATGCATTGATTGGTTGATGAGATATTTTGCTAACAGTCACAAATGATGGTAAAAATTAAAATAAAAATCACATTTCACCTGCACCTGTGTCAATCAGCCTTTGTGGTATAGAGACCCATCCGCCCACGCTTCAGATTAACAGATCAGATTAGTCTGAAAGTCAATGGGAGCAGAAAAGGGGAGGAGCCAACCACTGCAGTTAAGAGTTACGGTTGATACTGACCGTTTTTTAAGAACTTTTGATGCAAAATGAAAGTCAGCGACGGGCACGGCGGCTCGAAGAGAAGCTGCAAGACGGAAAAAAAGAAAAGAAAAAAAGAAGGCGGCGTGCACGTCTGACGGAGCGTGCTGCTGCAGCTGCAGGCGTGTGGTTACACCCAGCTCCACCTCACCGAGGCCTGCGGCGGGCGGCCATCTTGGTTAAACCCACGTTGGTCTGCGCTCAGGGTTTCACTACCGCACCCTCCTCCTCCTCCTCTTCCTCTGAGCTGCAGTGCCTCTCAGAACCACCCAACAAATCTCAGCTCAGTCGGAGCTACGAGTACAGTTTTTCAACTGCTTGTTGAAAAACTTTAGCTGTTTTGCTGCTAAGCCTGTTAGCTCACAGAGTAAGTTTTTAGCTCATGTGCAATAACAATATCGGTCATCTTGAATTTGACTGACTCTGAAGGTTAATAGATGTAAGTCATTAAAATCCATTTATTTTGAAGTTTGTCTGGGCCAGCCGTGGCCCACACAATGCACCAACACTCTTAGCACCTAGCCCAGATACCTCAAAGAATGATGGCCCTTTAGTGGCCCATGTGTAGTTTGCCAGAGGCTCACACCACATAAACAAAACCACAACTGGGCCAGTTGTGGCACTGACAGATTTGGGCCAAATGGACCAAACAACAAGCGGGCCAGTTGTGGCATGGAAAGATTTTGGCCAAATACAGCAAAACAACAACTGGGCCAGTTGTAGCATTGACAGACTTGGGGCAAATGGACCAAACCACAAACGGGCCACTTGTGGCACTGGCTGATTTGGGCCAAATAAACCAAACTACAAGCGGGCCAGTTGTGGCATGACATCAAAGCAAGGCCAACATTTCCAGACCTGGCCCACATCTGGTTGACAAACCATGTGCCGTGCCAGCAGTGCCAGCCTGACACCAGATCTGGCCCACACCTGTCTGCTATGTGGGCAGTTTTTTTTAGATATTTTGCTAACAGAGCCAACTGTCTCCAGTAATTTCCTTTAAAGTTTTATAAATAGATCAGTCAGCCCTCTAGGCAGCTGTTAGTGATGACTCTCAGCAACTACCACAACGAATTTCAGCTCAGTATTTCTAAAACTGGTCCCCCATTTCTGAGATAGACTGATGTGGCGGCCATCTTGAACCAAACTGAATCCTACATTTGTTCTGCTGTAGGTTTGATCCTGGTCACCCTGCTGGTCTTCAGGTTCTGCAGAATCTTGTTTAATCACTTGTCTCTATTAAAATCATGTGTTTTAATAATAATAATAATAGTAATAATAATAATAATAATAATAATAATAATAATAATAATAATAATAATAATAAAAGCGTCACATGTTGCTGCTGCAGCCGGGTCAAAGTAAAGCAAAGTTAAAGAGCGACACTCACCTGCAGATGAACGACGGCAGCAGGACGGCACCACGGAGACATGGAAGAAAAGAAAAGAAAAAGAAAGAACAGTTAGAGGAATCGTCCTCTGAACAAAGTTTATTATTAGAGCAAACTAATAATAAAACCTGGGATCCCAGGGAGCACGTTTGGAAATGAAGGAGGTCTTAATTTAACTTTAATTGAAATGATCCTCGTTAGAAACCTTGTTGCAGTCTTTGCATAAATGGAGCCTCTGTAGGTTTATTTTTCCAGTCGTTTTAAACCAGTTCTACGTGTTTTTAACTGATTTAAAGTAGATCATGGAAGAGAAAACTGGTGCTCCTAGCCTTTACTGGTTTAGATGGAGTCGAAGATGAACCATTTTTTCAAGTATTTATCAACAAAAACAGTTTTCTTCTATATAATACAAGAAGTAAAAACTCAAATTTTGTAACAAAATAATTCTTGCTGTAAAGCGGGGATCATTGAGGGCCACAATCCTGCATGTTTCAGAGATTTTCCTGTTTCAAAACACCTGATTTGATTGAAAGGCTGATTAACAGGCTTCTGCACGATTTGCAGAGTTAATTTAACCAGTGACTCAGGTGCGTCGGAGCAGGAAACCAGTAAAACATGCAGGATGGAGACCCCCGAGGACCGGAGTCTGAGACCCCTGATGCAAAGAGTCGAACATGAACTTTTTCACAAAACATTTAAAACAAACGAGTCAGTTTTTACCAACTTTAAATGAGCGTCAAACATAAAAACAGCTTCTTCATGCATTTGACAAAAGGGAATTTCAATGAACATTTTTGGAACTAACGAGAATGATAAAGGCTAGATTGTTTAAAAACTATGTAAAATAGTTTTTTTTATTGTATATATGTTTTTTTAAGAAATTAATAAGGGTTGAAAATAAATAAATAAATAAATAAATGATGATAAATGAAATCATGGGGGGGGGGGGGTGACGGGACAGGAAGTGTCAGTGAAGGAGG
Organism: Anablepsoides cearensis; assembly: GCA_032275365.1. Taxonomy (NCBI): domain Eukaryota; kingdom Metazoa; phylum Chordata; class Actinopteri; order Cyprinodontiformes; family Rivulidae; genus Anablepsoides; species Anablepsoides cearensis. Next base: position 26,401,896 of record JAUBOC010000181.1, on the reverse strand, counting down.
CGGAGCAGCAGATGACTGTTTCACCTCCTAGCTGAGGTCTGAGCGACTCATCTCTCTCTTTTTTTTTTTGACTCAAACTCAAAGCTTTGCTGCAGAAGTTCTGGTTGTGGTTTCAGCTTCCTAAACACCCTCACACACACACACACACACACACACGCAGCACAAACCTACACATTTGTTTGCAGCAATGATTAATCATGCATGCTGAGAGCAGCCACTCACACAGATTAGCCGCTAACGTTCAGCTAAAATCAGCCGAGACTCGACGTGTTTCTGTGGAGAGGTTTTGACCTTTGCCAGGTTCATGCTTTGATTTTTATTTTTAATTTCTCCGTCTCTCAGAGTTTCGTTTTGCTTTGAATCCATCTCTCAGAACCAGGAGAAGTTTTAACTAAACAGCTAACGAGGATGAAACTCTTCCAGATCTGGTTTTTTTAATACACTCTGCGCTGCTAATTGTTGTGCAGCGATGCCAAACTTCTTCGTGGATATCTGTAAAGTTAACGAATGCCTCTGTTGCAGAGATATTTTGCTAACACAAAAGCAAACAGCTACCAACATTTAGATGCAAAAATATTTCTTCGATGTAAAAAAGAATCAAAGAAAAGCTACAGTTGTGTTTTTGAGGTGTGGAAATCCCTCGCAGGGTTTCACTTTCACATGGTGATTAATCACTTAAGTAGATTGTGCCACCCACCCCGCCTCTCCGCCCCTCCTCCCCCGCCCTGCAGCAGACCCCTCCCCCCCACCCGTGATGCTCCTAACAGGATTGGTCTGGCTAATGTCGTCCCGCTTCACGGGTTCTGAGCCGCGGCAGCAAAACGCCCGTTTTCATCTGAAAAGAAAATGGAGCACAAAGACAAAAGGCAGATGATGGGTTTTGACTTTCTCTCCTCTTCAGTAAGAAGGGGGGGCAGACAGACCCTACCCCCCCTCACCCCCCCAGCTGTTTTTCTGTGTATTCAGAGGCAGCCAGCGTGGGGTCCGACACTTTCTCTGCAGCTAAAGGGATTAGCTGTAATTGGGACAAAAGCTCCGTCCTCAACCTATTTTCACCTCGGACCTCCCTCTCCAGCAGGACCCCAGTCAGCTTCTCCGCAGGCGTCCCCCCGTCGGTTCTGACGGGTCCAAAGACCCCACACGAGAACAGGATTCTGTGCTGGAATCTAGATCACAAATCTGCTGCTTACAGTCTGTTGCTGCTCAGCATCATCTACTAAATAACAACAGAAGTTGACAGAAAGCAGCAGCGTCCACTTTGGGATTTCTTTAAATATGACTGAGAAAAATCAAATCAAGTGTCTTGTAGTGGAAACAGGTGATAAAACAGGTGGAAAACTTCTCTGCATGAATCAAGCTGACACAAGATGGCTGACTATGACTATCTTGACATGCTAGCTTCTCTCAGTAGCTCCTGTGAAAAACAAGCAGCAGGTTGGAGACAAATATTCATCATCCTAAAATAATCACCAAGTTTTTAGTTGGTAAAACTGAGTTACAGGATTATTTTAGGAAGGTGTTGCTGTTAAATATCTGTTGGTTAGTTAACTCACAGGAACACCACGAGCTGGAGGATGCATTGGCAAATAAACTAGAAAAAAAAACTAAACTAAAACTAAGCATTAAAAATGCAATAACTAATAAAAACTAGCAAATCCACTGTAAAAACTAACTAAATTAAAATTAAAAATGTCGCAACGAAATAAAACTAAACTTTAATAAAAAAATCCTAAACTATTATAACCTTGGTTCAGACCAGAAGAAGTGATTCAAATCATCGACGGGCCGTTGGTCAATCTGTTTAAATCCAAACGTGCCCCCTGAGTGTGGTCTACCCCTACAGACACACCCTGAACATCCAACAGTTTGATTGTTCCTCTGTGGTCCACATTACAGACACCACCAAGGGTCCAAAAAACAATCGGAGCAAATTTTAAACCAAAGCCAGACTGTCTCAAAATGTTCAGCTAGCAAAGATTGTTTCTTTCCAGCTGGGAAATCACAATATTCAGGGCTATTCAACATTTTGGTGACCAAAATGCAGCCTGCCAATTGGTTCATTCATCTCTTAAGCCCAAACCTCTGGTTTTCTACTTTAATTATTATTATTATATTATTTTAGTTATAGTTTATTAGTTTTATAGTGTTTTTAGTTTCTACAGAAATATTCTATGAAATATCTAAGACAGTTAAAACTACAAGCAGTTGAAGATAAAACTATGAAAGTGAAAACAAAATTGGTTTAAAAAGTCAGAGATGTCAAAATATTTGTGTTAAAGATGAGGCATAATGTGTTATTTTTATTTTTTATATTGTTTTACTATCACTACATTTATTACACAGGGTTCTGTATGTTGTATTCATGATTAAATGCAGCAAAATAAACTATTTCAAAGCTAATAGATGTTTGTAATATGTGGTTTATTTACATAACTTTGTTATATAAATTATGTTAAATATATATAAATTTATTGTAAAATTGGTTGCAAATTAAGAATGAATGCATTCAAAACATCTGGGTTTTAAGTTTTGCTTTGTTTAATAAAGTAAAATAAAGGTCCAGCACCTTAAAAAAATGTGTAAAACCTGGATTTCTGATCAGTTTAGCTAAAGATTCACCAGGGGAAATGCTCTCTGTGAGGCAGAGCTCTTTATGGGAGTGAGTTTAACCCCCTCCTCCGTGGTCGTCGCTTGTTTACATCGACTCGTAATAAAACCGGACGGGTGTTGAATTTTACATCAGCATCCTCCGTTAAACATTCAGCTGCGAGCGAAGCGTCTGAATGATGAATAAGAGCTCGCCATTTGGCAGCCAGCGACGTCAGAAACATGTCAGGCGCGTTTAAAAACAGCAGAAAGGGCCAGCTCATGAGAGCTAAATCAAGTCCGACATGCAGCGGGGATGAACTCCTGACCTTCGGCTGAGGGGGAGGAATTAAAGGCACAGTCGTGGGTAAAAAGGTGAAGAGCAAAGGGCGGAACAGAAGTCCCATATTTGGCCCTCAGAGGGTCCCATTAAACGGTACAAAAGTCAGGCCGGTTTTACGGCTGCCAGATGGCACCAGAGGGGCTTCGGGTGCCGGTGAACCCACCGACACCCCCTGTAAAACTGCAGCCAGTTGACCCTGCAGACGTATAAACCTGACGTCTTGGACAACAATCTGCAGAGGCTGTTCTCACGATGCAACTCGTGGATGACCAGGCTGCAGAACGGACCGAGTTGCATCCTGTTTTTTATGTTTTTCTTTTAATCTGAGCAGCCATCTTGAATTAGACAAAGAGTTTCATTAAAATCTGTCCACCGGTTCATGAGCGTGTTGCTAACAGACACAGATGTCACAGATTTTGGGGCGAATCTAAAACAGTTTTCCTACAGTTTAAGGAAAGTTAAATTTAAGACTTTTTAATGCCAAGTGAAATTAAATTAAAGACCAATTTCATAATAAACACAAAGAACAAAATAATAAAAACGATGGCAGAAACTCATGAATCTAAGTATTTTTGGTTAAAGTATTCAAATATTGCTAATAGACCAATTGTTTTTTTCCATATCTAACTACAGCAGAAACATTCTTAGCAGTCAGTTTTAAACTTAAATTATTTCTGGAAATCCTCTAACGACCCAAAATTTGGAGTTTTAGGGCCCACAGTGGGGTCTTAACCCCAATTTGCTGTAGATGAAACCTTAAAATTCCTGTGACATCAATGTATTGTAATAAATATGAATGCATTTTTGGAAAGACATTATAAATATATTACAAAACAAATTTCACGTCGCTCACATGAACGGTTGTTGAGATATTTGCATGTGAAGTAACAGGAAGTGATGTCAAAGGAGAATGTCTGCATGTGAATATTTAAAAAAAATAAATGTTACCAATTATTTTAACATTTGAGATGAATTACAATCAACCTACTTAAAATGTGTTAACATTTTTAACACATTGTAAGATTGATTTAAGACATTTTAAGGCAAATTAAGGCCTTATTTTTGGATTGATGAATTCAATGACTTTTAGGACTTTTTAAGAATCTGCAGGAACCCTGTAAAACATCAGCTCAGATGTTTCTGAGGCAGAGTCATCTCTGGATTATTTCTAGGTGTCACAGAAGGTTCATGACCTGAGCGACCTCACTGAGAAGCAGCCAAAGCCACTTTCTGTCTTACTTTATGGTTGGGATGACCGTTTAAAAAAAAAAAAAGGGAAAGGAGAAGAAGAAGAAGTGGTGAGGGCGGTGGAAGGTCCGGGCCGTCTGGCCTTTAGAAATGCAGTCTCACTCCACAAACACTATCTTGAGAAGCAATCAAGGGAGGGGACACTTAAAGGCTTAATTGCACCAAATGTCCCCTGATGACAAGGAGCCCCGTCCCTCGCTCGGAGTCCTCGGGGTTTTAACGGCCGCCGCGAGGTCAGCGAGGGGTCAGGTTGAATAACAGGCTGACGGAAGGTTTGGGCAGCATCCAGCGCAGCTAACACCGGCGCATCATCCCAAACGGCTCGGGGATTACAGATTAAAAGCTGAAGACTTTGGAATAAAACCAGATTATCAAGAAAAAAAAAAACAGAAAAACTGTGGTTTAAAAATGTTGCTGTTGCTGGGAAAGATAACGCCAATTCTTTTGTAAAATGTAAATAAAAGCAGATTTGCATTATATGTTCATTTGGTGCTTCTATTACATGTTATTACTATTTCATACAAGAAGAATTTCATTGTTGACTTGTGCTAACCTGCACACGACAATAACAAATCCTGAATAAAATCATTTGCAAACAACATTTTATTTAACGTATCAAATGTGAACACAAAGTTGAGCCAGAGGCAACAAAAAGCTGTAAAAATAATTCAAAAAGTCAATACTGGATGGTCGTGATCTTCGGGGCCCTCAGGGGCCACTGAACTAAAACAGGTCTGGTTCTGTTCTGGACATCAACACTTCCACACATCACTGTCTAACAGTAACCGAGTGGTAACTACAAGCTAAAAGTAACATTAGCTAAAAATTACAAAAAGATAACTGGAAGCAAAAAGTAGATAGGCTAGCTTAAAGCTAAAAGTAATGGAATGGTTGCTAAAAGCTAAACGTAACAAAATGTCAGCAAAAAAAGTTAAAAGTTAGATAAAAGGTAGCAAAGGGTTAGCTAACCAGTTAGCAAAATGCTAGTTAGAAGCTCAAAGCAACAAAGAACCAACTAAAAGCAACAAAATGACAGCTAAATGTAGCAAAATCATAACTAAAGTATAAAAAAGTTAGCCAAAAGGAGCAAAAGTTAGCTGTAAGCAAAAAGTAGAAAGGTACCTTAAAGCTGAAGGTAACTGAATGGAACCTAGAAGCTAAAAGTAACAAAATATTAGCTAAAGCTGCAAAGAGTTAGAAGCTAAAATAACAAATGGCTAGCTAAAAACTAAAAATAGCAGAAAGTCAGCTAGAAGTTCAAAGTAACAAAGGACGAAATAAAAGTAGCCAAATGTAACTAAGCAAAGATTTGCACACCTCCACCTGTCTGTAAACACAGTTCACTGCATCCACTCAAGCTATATAAGAACAAGAACTGCCTCTCTGATAGTATGGGGGTACATTAACAGCAATTGCTCCCAACAGCCTAAATTCTTCATCAGCCCAGAATGGAACAGCATCAGGGTTTCTGCAGGTTTTAGTAAGTCAAATTTAAGACTTTTTAAGACCTTTTTAAGGACCCGCGGACACCCTGAGCATTCCCTCCCACACCTCCAGAACTGGTCTCCTCAAGTCCTGGATGTTAACAGACTGTTATTAAAGGAAAATGAGATGCTTTACAGAAGGAAGCATGGACCTGGAACATCTTTAAAAGATGCTTTGGTGCCAAAAAATTCAAAATCACCCTTTTTAAAATCATAAAAATCCCTCAATATTTTTATTTCAACACGTTGAACATGTTGGACTGTGAATAAGATACAGATTTATGAGTTTTACACGTCGCTCTGTGTGTTTTTATGCACGTTGTAAACAAGTTTTTCAGGATCAGGGTTCTAAATGATCTGACTAATCAATAAAAAATACCAGAGACAATCTGAAAAGCTGAAGCTGAAATCAGTGTCATGTTTTCATGATCCCCTCTGTCCGGTTTGTTCTTCTCATTTCCCTCCGTTTCCCCCCTCCTCTCACATCTGGAAGGCAGGACTGGTTTCCCCTGAGCATGCTCACACACTGACATCATGCTCAGGCCTGATGGGAAACATGTGAGCCGAGAGGGGAGCAGTGAACAAAATGTGGGGGTGTTGTCCCTAAAATACAGAAGCTTCCTGCCAGAATCCGTCTAAAACTCACTTCTTCCGTTCTTTCTTTTATTCCTCCATCAAACGAGGCAACAGAGCAACCGGCCTCGAGCTCTTCTCCTGTCTGAAATGTAATTTTAGCTCATAAATCGATTAGGAGCATCTTCTGTTTGAACGAACCCAATGTCTGTTAGCTCCCCTGTAGGTCAAGTTAGAAGCTCAAACATCTCGTCCCGTCTACACTGAAGATTCTGCTTTATTTCATGCAGAAATAAAATTCAGAAGCAACGAGAGAAATGACATTTTCTGTAAAAACGCAGCCAGAACATGAACTGCTGCTTACTGTAGGAGCTGAAACTGAGCTGAAAAAACTCAATAGAAAGCTGAATACAAGCTGAAATTAAAAAAAATAAGATTATAAAGCTTAAAGGAGCAAAACTAAAACAAAAATGTAGGGAGATGTTAGCCAGATATAGCAAAGCTTAGTTAGAAGCAGAAAGGCTAGCTAAAAGCTAAAATTAACTAAATGATACATAAAGCAAAAAGTAACAAAAAAGCTAAAATTAGCATACTGTTACCTAAAAGTAGCCGAAGGTTAGTTAGAAGAAAAAAAGGCTAGCTTAAAACTAAAAGTAACTAAATACTAGATAAAAATAAAAACTAGCTAAAAGAAGAAAAATGTTAGCAAAAAATGAAAAAAGGTAACATAGAAGTAGCAAAGAGTAAGCTAGAGGCAAAAAGCCAACAGCCAGCTTAAGTAGCAGAATGATAGCTAAAAGCTAAAATTAACAAGACTATCTAAAAATAGCAAAATGTTGGCTAAAAGTAGCAGAACAGAAGCTCAGATCTAAAATTAGAATAAAACAAAAACTAATTCAGCTTGCTGAAGCAGATTTAGTAAATAATGCTTTTGAAGGAACTGATCTAAATGTTAAATATTTTGAAAAGTATAAAAGTTATATAAAAATAAATAAATAAATAAAATCACAGCACTCTTCTCCTGAATGAGCTGAATTTTTTGATAAATGAACAGCTAAAATAGCACTGAGCATGCAGGAGTAGTTATACTTCAAAAATGTTTGGAAATAAAGAAATCAGGTAAAAGCCAAAGTAATTTGCCGAATCAGCAAATCCCAGCATCAAACAGGAACTGCTAGTTTTGCAGGTGAAACGTTGGTCCAGGTTTGTGTGAACGGGTGTCTCGCAGAACCGTCCCAGACCAGCATTAAGGAACTCTTCTTGGGTCCTGCAGGATGATGTTCTGCCCGGCGGCTCCCCGCTGCTTGTTGGCTAAAAGCTGCACCAAAGCATAAGCCAAAACTAACCCATCTCTGTTTGGGTTTTAAACGCTAACACTACACATCACTACTCTGATAGGAGCCAAAATGGCTGCCACAAGTAGAACTGGGACAAATAAACGGAAAATACAAGTGGACATGTTTTAACACAACAGTATGTTGGCAAAAGTTGCAGATAGTTTCTAAAAAAGTGAAGTAGTCTGAAACTTTCTTGTGTCTCATTTAGCTTTTTTCTTCCATATAATTGAATTTGGTCCACTCCTGCACTCTGGAGTCACCTAGCACCAGGTAGAGCTGAGGGAGCTTAAGGGGTGAGCGGTAAACAAGAACATCCACACACCTGACAGTGAGAACAAAATGGCAAAAACAAGAATCCGATTAAAGCACCGAGCAGAGTTAGTCAGAGCTGGAAAATAAATTGTGCGCACTTTGCAGTTGGCATATAAGCCCTTTCGTGCTGAGGGGCGATTACCTAGTTTGCAGTGCTGGTAATCTGAAAAGCAGCTTGGAGAGTTTTTTAAAGATACAGCAGTGGCAGCCTGTCCTCTCTCCCCTCTGACCGACATGAGACCGACTCGCAAGTGCAACAAGAACCAAAATAAGAAACAAAAACCAAGGCATATGCAGATCCAACCACAACCAGAGATAAACCAATAAATATACAGATACAACACAAAAACCACAACCAAGTGTAAATCAAGTTCAAGGTCCAGCCAAAGAACCACAACCAGAGATAAACCATCAACTTTAAAGACCCAACAAAAGAACCCCAACAAGGTACAAACCACCAACGTTAAAGAACCAACACAAGAACCCCAACAAGGTACAAACCACCAACATTAAAGACCCAACACAAGAACCCCAACAAGGTACAAACCACCAACGTTAAAGACCCAACACAAGAACCCCAACAAGGTACAAACCACCAACGTTAAAGACCCAACACAAGAACCCCAAAAAGATACAAACCATTAACTTTAAAGACCCAACACAAGAACCCCAAAAAGATACAAATCATTACCTTTAAAGACCCAACACAAGAACCCCAACAAGGTACAAACCACCAATGTTAAAGACCCAACACAAGAACCCCAACAAGGTACAAACCACCAACGTTAAAGACCCAACACAAGAACCCCCATAAGATACAAACCATTAACTTTAAAGACCCAACACAAGAACCCCAAAAAGATACAAATCATTACCTTTAAAGACCCAA
>JAUBOC010000181.1:26373618-26389342 GCA_032275365.1 Anablepsoides cearensis | reverse complement strand
ACACACACACACACACACACACACACACACACACACACACACACACACACACACACACACACACACACACACCAGTCTGAAGCCTGTCTCACTTAATGCTGCTGCTCTCTCCAAGCATGAAAGGAAGAGTTTTTTTTTTCGCCTAGGAGTGCCTTGCCTTAATGCTCCAGCAATCGCCTCGCCTGCTTATAAAGAGGAAGGCGAAGAAACATCGTCTGGCACGTCAAAACGCACGCCGGAGTAAACCCATTATCGCCTTCCCCTCTCCCTCCCAACGCCACAGAGGTTGTCTGCCTGTCTGCCTCCGTCTCAACCATCACACAAATACACCAAAATAGACATTCCACTCGGACCAGAGACGCACAGACAGAACAGACTCCGGTTCAACAGAGCCGGGCTTTCTCCTGCTAAACACCAAAACCTCCACTGAAACACTAGAAGAGCTGCTGAGAGCTGAGTGACTAATGAGCTTTGAACAGTAGCTAAAAAATTAATATTAAATGATTACATAAAAGTAGCAAAGGCTAGCCTAAAGCTAAAAGTAACAAACATAGAAAGTAACATAGAAAATGCTAGCTAAAAGTTAGCTAAAAACAGGAAAAAAAGCTTGCTGAAACTAAAGAAAATTCAGCTATTAGTAGCAAAAGATTTAAAAAAGCTAGCTAAAACCCATCATTGCTAAAACGTTAGCCAAAATCAACACGGCATTAACAAAAATGATCATATGCTAGCTTAACGCTAAAAGCAGCTGACGGTTAGCCAACAGTAGAAAAAGTTTTACAAAAACTACCAAAAAAGGTAACAGCAGCAAAAGTTTACCTAAAAGTAACTAATTAACAGTAAATTCTAGCTAAAAGTACCAAAAGGTTAGCTAAAATTAAGAAAAGGTTCACAAAACGTGGCAAAATCTTTGCTAAAATCAGCCGAGGGTTAGCTTAGAGTAATAAAAGGTTCACAAAAAGTAGCAAAGGTTTAGCTAAAAATCAGCTGAGGGTTAGCTAACAATAGAGAAAAGTTCACAGAAAGTAGCAAAAGGTTAGCTTAAGGTAACAAAATGTTAGCTAAAAGCAGCAGGGTTAGTTAACAGCAGCAAAAGTTTAGCTAACAGCAGCTAAAGTTTACGTAACAGCTGAAAAGTTATCTAAGAGTACCAAAAGGTTAGCTAATATTAAGAAAAGCTTCACAAAAGGTAGCAAAATGTTTGCTAAAATCAGCTGAGGGTTAGCTTAGAGTAATAAAAGGTTCACAGAAAGTAGCAAAAGGTTAGCTTAAAGTAACAAAATGTTAACTAATTCTCCTGCTTTTAGCTAACAGCAGCAAAAGTTTAGCTAAAAGCAGCTAAGGTTTATCTAACAGTAGAAAAAGTTTGGCCAAACATACTGAAAGGTTAGCTAAAAATAAAATGTTAACTAAAATAAGCAGGGATAGTTCACAGCAGCAAAGGTTTAGCTAACAGCAGCAAAAGTTGAAATAACAATAGAAAAAGTTATCTAAAAGTACCAAAAGTGTTAGCTAAAAGTAGATAAAGGTTTGCAAAAAAAGTTAAAATTAGCATAAGAATCATGCAGATGAAAAATAATTATTAACAAACGTGTCCAAATCTAAATTATGTTGAACTAAATCATAAAGTGGTGGAGAGGTGGGCAGAATGTGGGTGGAGTTTAACAACAAATTAATGTGCATTGCCAAGAAAACAGTTTTACAATCTGTGCAGGAGAAATAAACTGGAGGTTTAAAATGAGGGCACAGAGCTTGCTGGTCACTCAGAGGTAAACACACATCAGTGACTCTGCAACAGAAGATCTGATGATTTTATAATAAGTTTGAGTTCTCAGCTCGTTGAGTAACAACCTCAATCCTCACCAGGACCTCGCTGCCGTTTCTGTAACGAGCCGCTGCTCTCTGGACTCCAGCTCGGCCCAAATTAACGCGCCGAGGCAGACTTTGTCCGGCACACCCGTCAGTAAGCGATGGGGCTGCCCACGCCGTGTTTGTGTACAGGCCTGTGCCAAAGGAAGAGCTCTGACGCTGTTGAAGTGAAAGAGTTCACAGGGCTTAGAGAGTTCAGAGCGCTGCAGTCGGCGGAGGGCAGCGAATAACAATCACAGATGGCTGCCGGGGCCTTTAGGACGGGGGTTCAAAGGTCATTAGCACAACTGTATGGAAATGGCAAATAAAGATCCGCCGCAGGGAGGTTAACAGAGACGAAATCACCTCTGGGCTGGTCTGGTTATCGTTTATGATTACCAAAGGTCCAGATAAGTAATTTCTTTTTAACTACTGCCCCTGTTTTGACTTCAGCTCCATTTATTCCTCATTTAGGAGTGAAACTTCCTGAACTCTCACCTGCAAACCGTCAGATGAGTGTTTCGAGCTCAGATGTTGAAGAAGAGCAGCTGCCGTCAGTTTAGAGTCAACGACACCATGTCAGATAACTTGTTTATGCTCTGAAGTATTACACCTTTCACACACAAAGATTATTGAGGGACTTGCTTTGGAAAAAAAAAGGTGGAACTCTGCTAACAACAGAAGTCATCTCAGATCACTTTACAAAGAAATCCGATTCAAACCAAATTACACAAAGTCCAATTTAATTCAGACCTTTCAATACAATCCAGTTCGATCCGGTTACAGCTCGATTCTAATCCCATTACGTACACACCAAACGGTAAAAAAAGTCAGGCTATAGATCGAGTCGAAGCTCGCTGATGGCACACAGAGTGGGCTTTTATTGTTTCAAAAATCAGGACAAACTGTGACATTTAACAAAAAATACAAGTTGAGGTGTCAAAGTTGCATTTCTGAATTTTGCTGCACTAATAAAAAATAAAGTTAAAGGGAACTCAGACTACTTGTAACATTAGACATTATTTGATAAACATTTACTTCAACTATAAAACAAAGGCCAAAAAAAAAAAAAACTAAGCTGACGCCAACAACACTGTGTCCATGTTTTATATATATATATTAGGGGTGCAACGATACAGAAAATTCACGGTTCGGTTCGATACTTTAGTCTCACGGTTCGATATTTTTTCGATACAAAAAAGAGAAATTTCCATGCCCTTTTTAACTTGCAATTTATTGAAATTAATAATAAACATTTGTTTAACCTCAAAAATCCAGTTTTTAAATTAGATGTTGCTGAAACAGTAAGTTTCTCAGTGGATCTGTGCTCAAAATTGCAGCCTAGGTGGAGTAGTTGAACACAGATCCAGTGATCCTTCAACACAGAGCGTCCTAAGAAGAAATAAATAATAATAGATTTTAAAAATCTGTATTGTTCGATAAAAGTGTCTTCGATACGGTTCGGTGCGGTTCGATACGGGTACATGTATTGTTGCACCCCTAAAATAAATAAATAAATAAATAAATAAATAAATAAATAAATAAATATATATATCAGGGCTGCAACGATACAGAAAATTCACGGTTCGGTTTGATACTTTAGTCTCACAGTTCGATATTTTTTCTATACAAAAAAGAAAGATTTCCATGCCCTTTTTAACTTGCAATTTATTGAAATTAATAAAAAGCATTTGTTTAACCTTAAAAGTCCAGTTTTTAAATTAAATATTGCTAAAAAATCAAGTTTCTCGGTGAATCTGCGCTCCATAATGCAGCCTAGGTGGAGTAGTTGAACAAAGATCCACTGATCCTTCAACACAGAGCATCTTAAAAAAACAAGTTTATACAATAAATTTAAAAAATCTGTGTTGTTTGATACAAGTGTCTTCGATACGGGTACATGTATTGTTGCACCCCTAATTTATATGTGTAAGGTAGCTAACCCTAACCACTAATCCACTGCGCTGCCATGAACTGCTGAAAGAGTTCTAAATAAATTTCCTGGAAGTAATGAGCAATATTGCTGGGTAGTAGCTAAATTAATCTCGGCACACTATTTTCGCTATTTTGTCGTTTCTCAACACCAGATCATAGCCGATGTAAAAAGTTTAGCTGTGCATGTTTTATCTCATGTCGATTGGAAAAAATGCCAGCGAAGATTTGAAGTGTCTGCACAGCGCTCCTGACCCGAAGGGAAGGACTGACGGGAAGCGGACCACGTGGGGCCCCTTCGGGTCAAACGGGAAACTTCCTTCCTCTGTTTTCTCTGCTTTATCCCCCCAGATATTTCTTGTAACCTCAGATTCTGGCAGCACGCTCGAGGGCCCCGGACCCGGACACCGCGTCTGCTGCTGCTGGTTTTGTTTTTCCTGCCACCGCCGGGGTGTATCTTTGTGAGGCAGGAGCACAAAGAGGCCCCTTTGGTTCAGCGCGGGGCATCGGGCAGCCTCGCAAAAAAATAAAAAAATAAAAAGACGAGTGGACCGGACAGTACGCGCTGGTGTTTTCCACTCCGGGGTCGGACATTTTGTTCCACAGCTGAACTCTGGGAGAAGCGAGAGCCTCGACCGTGGAGCCAAATCACATAGTTTCCAGTGTGTGTGTATGTGTGTGTGTGTGTGAGAGAAAAGAGGATCTGCAGTTCCGGTTCCAGACTCTGGATCATGTTGACAGAAGCTCTCCTGAGCTGAGACATGATTATTATTTCTTCATTTTTTACTCCTTGATAAAGATTCTGCAGGAATCAGAGCCGGGCTGTGATCCGGATCACTAAGTTCTCCTCTAGAGTCCGACCGGTTCAGCCTAACGTCTCAACCAGTGATGCTCCCAAACATTCCTGCAGACGAGTGAACGCTGACTCAGCATCTTCACTGTGGTTTTCCTGTTTATAGTTTCTACAGACATCTGCTTCCAGATACTTTAAGCTATTTTAAGTATTAATATATCAAAGTATTGGTACTATATCAAAATATTTCCTATTATACATAAAAAAAATACATTAGGACATATTCAACTCTTTCAAAAACACGATTCTGTTCAAAAATTAGCTTCCGCTAACATCTCTCTTCACGTTTCTTACGCTCCACTTAGCTTTTAGCTATCATTGTTAGATTTTTAGCTACTGTTCTACTCCTTTCATCTCTTAGCTACTGTTAAGCTAAAAATTGGCCAATTCTAGTTAATGTTCTGCAATCGGCTTCAATACTAATGTTAGTTTTTAGCTACCATTTAACTATTTATAGTTACGTTTCTGCTCCTTTAGCTACTCTTCAGCTCATTTTAGCTATAGCCTTGCTGTGTTTAGCTACAACTTTGTTATTTTTAGTATTAAGGTAGTTTTGTTCATTTTAGTCCCATACCTTCAGCTGTTTATTGCTCAACCGTTCCCGTAATTTCAGCTTGTAGCTTTAGTTTTACTAGTTTTACTATAATTGTTTTGTTACTTTTAGCTACTGCTCTACACATTTCAGCTAATGTTTGGCTCCAGTTTAGCTCATTTCAGTTACGGTTTAGCAATTTTCAGTTCTAGATACGGTTCAACTAATTTTAGTTTTTAGCTATCGTTTCGCCAATTTTAGCTAGGCTCTTCTTCCCTACTCTTCAGCTTATTTTGGATTTCATTCTGCTTATTTTAGCTATGGCTTTGATACTTTTAGCTGCAAGTTTGCAATTATGAATTTTTAGATACTTTTGTTCATTTTAGCTGTGTAACCATAGCTGTTTATTGCTTAACTGTTTCGCTAATTTTAGATTTTAGCTATGGTTTCTCAAATTTTAGCTACTTTCTGGTCTTCTTTCCTACTTTTCAGCTTCTTTTAGATTCCATTCTGCTCGTTTTAGCTATGGCTTTGATACTTTTAGCTGCAGTTTTGCAAGTTTTAGATACTTTTGTTAATTTTAGTTGTGTAACTTTAGCTGTTTCTTGCTTAACTTCTGCTAATTTTAGATTTTAGCTATGGTTTTGCTAGTCTATCTTTTTGCTCATTTTCACTATTGCTCTGCTACTTTTAGTTATTACTCTGTTCAATTATAGGACCCTTTAGTTTTTATAGTTTTGGTGCCATAGCCAAATGGTTATTGGACACAGAAATAGTTGTAACTGGTGAATTTTCAGCTAAAATCTGGTGTGGTAGTAGCTGAGAGTCGTACATTCTCGGAGCGCCACACATTTGATACTTAAACGTTGTTGTTTCAGCGAGCGATGTACATTCCTCCAAGGATCTCTGGGCCTTTATTTGGACTAAATTTGTACAGAGCAAAGAGGAAACTTGTGGTTTCTCGACTTCTTCTTTCCCATCTACAAAGTCTGACAGAACTTCCTGTGAGACAAACAGGGTTTTAAATCTATCAGAGAAAAAAAAAGGAAACTTGTTGATAAAACGAAGTCGCTGTTGCATAAAAGGCGCTCGTGAAGGCAGGGCGGAGCCCCACAACTGAGCCAACGCCGTGTTGAAACCAGAAGTGTGAGGGCTGCAGCCTGTCGTGGCTTTGAGGCAGACGTTCCGGCTTGTTGTGACCGACAGCAGACACTCGGCTCGTCTGGGCCGGGTCGAGAAAAAAATTAATAAAAAATGGGGAAGTAGGCGTGAATTCAGTCAGGCAGGAGGTCGTGTGACTCAGCAGGGGTTCTGATCTGTGCACGTTTTTACTCTGCTGCCCCCATGACAAGTCACCCCATCAGGTCACATGATGAGAGCAAACTCTGGTTTCAGCAGCCTCTCTGAACCCCCCACCCCCCGGTGAACTGTACGCCAGCAGAGCAACAACAGGATCACCCAGTCGACAACATTTACACAACGACAGAGGCTGGTGTTTGTGCAAGAGGTCAGACGGACACACTGAGTCAACTCTGGAAGGTTTCTGAGTTCAAACAACGCTTCAAAAAATACAAAACAACAAGCCTGGAAGAAATGCTTATTGCCCCCCATCATTCATGTTGCCTGCCACTGTTCATGACAGATATTTAGACTATAAATGATGAGTTACGATCAAATTCAGCTGAATATCAGTAAACCTAATGAGTAAAAGGCCTTTTAGCTGTGCCTAAGGTCAGCTGGCTCCATAACAAACAGATAGCTTTAGCTTTTAGCTGATCTTTTACTGCATTTAGCTAGACTTTGATAGCTTTTTGCTATATTCATCGAGCATTTTAGGACTAATCTTCTAAACAGCCTTTTGGTGCTTTTAGTCGTTAGTCAACCTTTTCCTATTTTTTGTTCCTAGCCGACGGTGTGCTACTTTTAGTAAGCATCTTGGGACTTTAAGCTTTAAAACAGTCTATTGTAATTTTGTTTCTAGCCAAATTTTGGCTACTTTAAGTTTTTAATCAAACACTTTGCCATTTTTAGCTACTAGCTAAGTTGTTGCTACTTTTGGTCTTTAGATAGCTTTTTGCTAATTTTAGCTTCTAGTTAACCTTTGGCTACTTTTAGTTAGCATTTTTGGTTCTTAAAGCTTCTAAATGATTTTTGCTACTTTTTGATTCTAGCCAACTTTTTTGCTATTTTTAGCCTTTAGCAAACATTCTGCTGTTTTTAGCTCCTAGTAAAACGTTTCCTACTTTTTGCTTCTTCTAGCCAAACTTGTGTTACATTTGGCTAGCTTTTAGCTATTTTAGCTTCTAATCAGCATACTTTTAAGTATCCTTGCTTCTACTTTTGCTATTTTAAGTAACTCTATGCTAGTTTTTGCTTAAAGCTAGTAAAATGTAGATTTAGCTTCTCATACATTTTAACTAATGTTTTTTTTCTTTTAGCTATTAGCAAGCTTGTCACTGCTTTGAATTTCATGTTTAGCTTCTTTTATCCTTAGCTAGTGTTTTGTTCCTACTAGATTTTAGCTTTAATTTAGCTTATTGGTACTTTAAACTAGTCTTTTGCAGCTAGTTTTACCAAGCATTTCTGTTTTTATCTTTTCTCTAGTGCCTCGTCTCTTTTGGCTTTCTCAAATCAGTTTCAGCTTCTTTAAATTTCAGCCGATATTCAGCTTTCTTTAGCTCTCATTTTAAATCTGATCTGCAGTCAGACGAGCTCCAACCTTCAGAAAGTAAATCTAAACACCAGAACTGTTCAGAACCGAGACAAAGGAGATAAATTCGGCCAAATCAGTGGGTGGAAAAAGGAGCAGAGGTTTCGTTTCCTCCGGTTCTCCATCCCACCTGGGGTCGGGGTCCGTTTCTCCTCAGGAGAAAGGAGGCGGGGCTAACGGATACATTAGCTGGCGGCTGCTCCCGCAGCGACGATTAGGTGGCCGTGAGGTCATTCCTTCACTTCTCCTCCCATCCTCATCTGGGATTTCTCATTTCATCACTGCCCAGGAGGAGGAGGAAGAGCGGATCTCCTCCTCATCACTACAGGCGGGTGATATGCATTCCTTTAAAAAGTTCTTTAAAAACGTCCTGCAGTCTGAAGGACATCCAGGTCTTTGCAGCACATTTTTTATCTTCAAACCTGGAAACAGAATCTGAGTTGCTCCAAAAAACCCATCTTTTTATTGCTTACAGTGTAAATTCACACCCCGCACGTGTGTGTGTGTGTCTCTGTGTGTGTGTCTGCTGGACGTGAGACGCATCGATCGACGCAGGAAGTGGAATCTGATGTTTCAGAGCACTTCCTGAGTTGGAGGGTTGCGCCACCGACAGTGAAAGTTGCGAGCGGCGAGGAGGAGGAGGGAGGAGGAAGCGAGTCGACACAGGGGGGAAAGAACTGGTTTTAGAAAACAGCAACAACCAAAAAAAGAAGAAGAAGAAGAAGAAAAATAAGAGGGAAGGGTGAAAAGAAAGACGCAACATCTTCGGCTCTGTCCTTGGGCTGAGACTAAACAACGCCTCCTCTTCTTCTGAGGCTTCTGGGAGGAAAATCGATGGCTGCCCTGAGCTTCAGAAATGGAAACTAGAGTTAAAATATCAGATCTGAATCTTTGCACACAGGCAGACAACGATGAGTCCGATCACAAAAACATCACTCAGGTCTCATTCAGGAGATAAAAAGGAGCACAGATTTACAATAAATATTAAATTTAGAGACATTTTGGTGCTCACTCCTAGTTTGAATAAAGCTCCTTTAATAAATGTAAATTTCCTGCATCTAGTTTACCTCTGATTTGCAGGAAAAATCAGATTAAACTTTCATTTTATTGATTAAACAAACAGCTATTTATAGCAACACAGTAATATTTAATGATGATAAATCTTAAAAGCAGCCCATAAAGAATTAAAGGTGTGTTCAGTTATTTATGTCGACACCTAATTAAATTCTCTGGGAGTGTCTTTTTTTATTGTCCGATGTTGAATTCTGTCTTGTTTTGTTTCACGCTCAATTAGCAGAGCTCCTTTACAAACCCAGGTTTGTGTTCAACCAAACCCAGGAAGTCTTTAACCAGCAGATATTTTCCTTATCTGCAGCTCGCAGCGCCGCTCCGACCACTTTTACTTTGATAAAACCACCTCGCTCGCATTCGATGGTATCTGTGCTGTAATCTGACCGGCTCAGGGCGAGCAGGGCGTGAGGCCGAGGTCCGATTAGGGCTCCAGGACTTCCTCCGCTCGTGACCGAGTCAGATTTAAAGTTACGGAAACTTAAAGCAAATAAAAGAACAGTGTTCCTGTAGGAGTACATTCGTCCTGTGGCTCAGGAGATATTTCGCTAACAAACAACCATAATTGACTCCAACAGTTGGTCGCTGCTACCGTGCAAAATGTTAGCACAACATCTCTAAAAGTAAAACGTTTTAAACATTTTTTGTGGTTTTGGGGTCAGTTAGTTGTGGCAGACATCTTGGAACCATAAATGTAACGAGGCTACTTTCACAGCGTACGCAAATACGGCAGCCTGAACGGGACAAATTAGTTAGTGGTAGACAAAAGTTAGCTTCACTAACCACTAAACAAGAATCTGATCTCGGCTAATTTTAAACCACTAAAATTATGTTTTTTTAAATAGCAGAAGCTAACGGCTAAGATAACTGATTGTACTGAAATAAACCTGTTGACAGTTTTCTATTGGCTTAATTTGAAGGTGGGCGGGATCATCTGTACCAAATCTGCCAATCCAAACCAACGTTATAGGCTTCTCTTTCAAAATAAAAGCATTTATTTGACCAAATAGCAAACACTTTCTCTGACATGTCTTATACTTAGTCAATTTTTGTGTTTGTGCTTAAATAAAATTGAATATAATTTTTTTTGATGCTCTTAATTTGAAATTTAACCGCTAAAGATGCTAGATGCTAACACGCACAGTGCCTGACTCATCCAGCACTAATTGTAAGAGTGGGTGGTTTTAATTTAATTCAAGATAAATGGCATAAAAAAAGAAGTTTTATACTTGTGGATGCTTTAGTGGGTTTTAAATTAGCAGAACCTAATTTAGCGGAAGCTAATCAGCCCGCTAACGGTTTCCAAAGTTGTCAAAAAAAAAAAGGCAGATTAGCAGAACTGCAATTGATCCACTAATGTAAACCTGCTAAATGACAGCAAAAAAGGCAAAAACAAAGCTTCAAGGTGGGAAACAAGCTGAGCGAGCAGGAGGGTGATCATGTAACACATCTGGATTAATCCTCTGCAGAGCCGCTCAGACATCCAGCACTGATGCACAGAGAGGGAGGGGGGGGTTCAGCTGCAGCTCTGACCTTGGCGCGTGCACGTGTGCGTGCACGTGTGCAATCTTAGTGAGGAGATAATTAAAAAGGGCAGACAGATGAGCCCGGTGAGAAAGCGAAGGCGGGTCGCACAGAGTCAAACCGCCACTCGTTTCTGCACGCGCTCAGAACGACAAAAACATTTAGATTTCTTTCCTTAAAAAAAAAAAAACACAGAGCCGCCGCCGGAGGTGAGGCCGGCAGCGTCTCTTTGAAGAACGACACCGAGAATGTGGTCTTTGTGCTCGCAGGCGGTTACACACTCCACACATTACCTCGTCTTAGAGATCTACAATTACAATAATTACAAGTCGAGGGCTTCAAGAGGCCTATTGTCTGCTGTACAGGAGGTGTGTGTGTGTGTGTGTGTGTGTGTGTGTGTGTGTGTGTGTGTGTGTGTGTGTGTGTGTAACAGAAAGAGGATGCCTGGACTGTCACGCAGTGAGAAATGAGCGGACAGGGAGGGAGTGGAAGACGTGAAATCAATGAGCTCTGGCTGAGGAGCAGTCCGGGCCTTCCTGAACCTGAGCAGCAGGTTTCTGAGCCGGGCCGAGCCGGGCCGGGCCGGGAGGAGGGATCCGCTTTCAGGGTGTTGTTTTATTCAAGGATTCTGGATTCAGGATCTGGGTTCTTCTGCATTAAATACTTGTGTTTTTATATTTGATAACATTTACAAGAGTTATTTTTACATTTCGTTTGGTTTCTGACGATCAACTCAAACGCCTGACTCAGCGTTTTGTGACCCACAGGCTTAAATTCGGGGGGTTGGTGACATGGTGGGGGGCAGGGATGACTCCCCCCACCAGGAGGGAGGGGTTCTGTTCCCCCTCATTAGGTCCTGACTCTCAGAGGACTCAAACTTATGAGAAATATTCTCTGTCGACGTCACCACAAGACCAATGAGATTTTATAAAACAGCTTATTTTAACGTTTGTCACTTTGGAAAACTGTAGTCTTGGCTGCGCACATGATTTGTTGCCCACCTTGATCATCATTTTTTTATTATTTGAGAACTAGAGGTTGAAGGATATTTTGGGCCTATATTTGTGTTTTTGATACATGTATGTGATACAATATAAAACAATCTTAACTTAATATGTTTTGTTTTTTACTATATAAGTAAAGTTTCTATCAAGTTTCATCAATGATGTATAAAGTACCTAAAAGTGATACTTGAGTAAAAGTACAAGTATCTTATCATAAATTTACTCTCCTTAAGTCTCCTCTAAGAATATTCAGTAAAAGACTTAAAGTATTTGATTTATTTTGTACGTAAGTATCAAAAGTAAATTTCTGACATAAAATGAACTTAAGTAATTAAAGTACAAGTATTGAGTAAAAATTTACGGTTAGATTTTCCAAACTACATTTATTGGGGGGTTACCTTTTCAAAAAATATTTTTTCTAAAAGGTGTGCAGCTTTGATGGATTATGTACAAACTTAATACAGTATCAGAATGATATATATTTATACTTCTCATCCAACCACAATTAAACTCACTCTATCCAGGAGACACAATTTTTCAGGATAATAGTTTTTAACAAGATGAAATGAAAGAGGAGAAATGACTTTCTACTTCTTACCTTTTTAAAAAATGTAAGGAGCAGAAGTATAAAGTAGGCTGAAAAATAACTACTCAAGTAAAGTACAGATAACCAAAATTTCTATGCAAGTACAGCAACAAAGTATTTGTACTTAAATACTTTACAGCTCTGCAACTATTGAGAGAGAAAACAGAGGCGACAAGACTGGAAAACCTCAGAAACCCAGACTTAAATATTAAGAATCGTCACAAACATCTCAATTCATTTCAAAGAATCCGTCGAACATTTTGTTTCCCTGAAAAGCTGAGGCGTGGCTGCAGATCACAAATAAGTTTTTGCTTCTGCTCAAGCAGCTGGAAAAAAAAAGTTTAGAAAAAAAAAAGGTTGATGAGTTCTGCTTCACCTGAACCTTTTCGACTGATGGTGTCACCGTCAAGAAAACGATGAGGGTTCTGATCCGGTTCAAGATCAACCGACCACACCTGTCAGCTGGACTGAACCGGGCCAGACACAACCGTGAGTCACAGCAGACTAAACAAAAGCAGAGATCAGACGTGTTTGTCCGCCGCGCAACAAGGCCAGCCCGCGGCACCGACCCGTGAACGGTTCATTCAGAACGTTGTTTTTAATTCAGCAGCTTCCTGTCGCACACATGAAGCGCTGCTTTCAGGCTGCAGGAACCTTTCCAGAACTATTTCAGGCAATCAGGCAGGAAATGCTTTTCTTTTTGCTTTTTTTTTTTTATAAGATCAGCAGCTGCACAGATCCAACGTGGAAACGCTGATGTGATTATCCCCCTGACAGGACGCTTCCTGTTGCACCTCGTCCAATGACAGGAGAGGGTTCTGTTTGGGCCGCTTCACCTTTTCTCGTTTGTTTATGCTGATGACATTTCTAGGAAATCTGACCAAAGGCGAGCTGGGGGGCGGGGAGGGGGGGAGGCAAACAATAAGCAGCGGTCCGTGACTCACGCTCTTTGGGAACTCCGACCATCCTGCGGTGCGGCGGGGGCGGAGTATGAGGGGGTCAGCTCTACACATCCACATCTGATACCAGAAGAGCCCACCCCCCGTCCACTTCCCTCCAACGCCATCATCACTCTGCGCTCCCATAACAAAACCTCTAACTCCTGGGAGCTGCCCTTCCACATGGCTGAGGTCAACCTGATGTGACCCGACCCCTCCCCCACACAAACACCACCACCACCAGCACCAGCAGCCCTTGAAACGGAAAGACAAAGAGGTTTTCTAAGGACACGACAGAAAACACCTCCTGGACTTCCAAGACTTGGTCAAACGCTTCTGCTGAGCCAAGAAACATCAAGAAAACCTTTAGAAAGAACTGAAAAATGCTGTAAAAGGTTAAATTAATAAAAGGTATAATTAGTGACAAAACATGGGACACTCTGTTAGCAGTGTAATTAGAGACGGACGGATTAATTGGTTGATATATTTTTTTTTTAAATTGGGAATCGTCCACGTCATGCATTCAAAACTAGGGGTGCACCAAAAATCCTTTTACATCAGAATCATGATTCTCATTTACAAAGATTCAGAATTGATTTAAAATGTCCCATTTTTATAAATAACACGTAAAAATCAGCCCTAAAACATTATTTATTCATATTTAAGTGAGAATTCTCTATTTATTTCTGTCAACGATTAAACAAACTAAATTTATAAAACTCCTATATTTGCCTCGTCTTTTGAACGTTTTCGCAGAAAGGGGCTTTTGAACGCATGTGCGGCGTCGTGCACACCTCCGTCTCCTCGTGCATTCGCTGAAAGCCTTTGGTGGTGATGTTGGGGGAGGGGAGGGGGGGTTGGGCCGCCTGAGGACGTCTGTGAGGTGGGAGGTGCAGCGTCACGGTGGGAGACGGGGCAGATGGGGATGGAAATGAGTAGCTCATGCTAATCTCCTACAGCTGATCACAACACACACACACACACACACACACACACACACACACACACACACACACACCAGCACTTAAGTGTAGAAATCTCAAAGTGGACGAAACCCAAAACATTACAACTGCTTTGAAAATTCACATTTTGCAAACTGTTTGTTACGGAGCAGCAAATTTGTGTATATTTGATAGCTTGGTGTGTGTTTGTGTGTGTGTGTGTGTGTGTGTGTGTGTAGCTAATTGCCCGGTGGGAATATTTCTCAGCGGCACGCCATTGGCCGCCGGCGCCTAAAGAGAGGGGTGAGGCGAGGTGGGTCACGTCTTTATTTGAAGTGAGTAAAGGTCATGAGCTGCTGGCTGCTCCTGCAAACATTGTGTTGTTGATGAGGGGGATGTGGGGGGGGGTGTTGGGGTTTAGCCGTCATCCACAAAAGAGGCTCCACGGCTGACTCGGCACAAAACAAACCCCCACCACCAGCCGTAAACCAATCGCTGGGCCCCACAGAGCGAGCCTCCCTGGATGAGAAACCACAGTTTGTGTTGCTTTAACTGTTTATATCTTTATTTATTTTACCCTCTTTTCACAATTTACTGTCAGAGAATGGAAATGTTTAGAAAACGGTGTGAATTCTGTGAAAAAGAAACGTGCTCGACTATTGGGTGTGTTTTAATAGTCGTTTATCTGTAACCAATTAAAACTGATTCAATTTAATCCAAGGTGGCCGCTACAATCAGCTGAAAAAGCAGCAGAAAAGTGGTTCAGTTTTACAAATACGGAGATAAAATCTGGTGTGGTAGTAGCTGAGAGTTATTTCCAACACATACTATGAAGTTTCATTCGATCAAACGTCTCTGACGCCGTCGTCTCTTCAGCACGGTGGGGTGACATTTGATACCCCTTCACGAATGATTAAATTAAAAAAAACTACTTTTTGCAAGATTTCACAAAGGCGTCAGTCAATAGGAATTTGAAAAAATAATCTGTGATCTCACTTTCTATCCTGCAAACAGACTGAAGCTGCGGCACGTAGTAACACCCAGAAAGACTCTTATTTCAGTTCCATTATTCTCTGAATATTTGCAGTTTAGCCGAGTTTTCCCACTTAGCCTGCATCCAAATAGTTTACTGTGGCTTTAAAATGACTTCTAACACATGACAGACAAATTAATTAATTAAATAAATAAATAAATAAATAAATAAATAAATAAATAAATAAATAAATAAACAAACAAACAAACCCCCCACCCCCAGGTTGGATGTAAAAAGGCCCAAAGGTTTGGGAGGTGGAGCTGAGGGCGGTGTAAAGCCGGCTCCTCCAGGCGCCACGAGCAGCGATGAATATTTCAAAGAGCGGCTCATTAAATAAACACGCCGGACCTCAGCGCCTGCAGTAACCTGTCATAAATATTGAAACTGCGTGTTGTCAGTGGGCTGACAGTCAGGAGAAGGAGCCTCTCTCTCCTGTGCAACACCTGCAGGAGGTGAAAACAGCCGAGCCGAGCGCGCTCGTTAACTCGCAGCAAAGCAATAAATATCCTGACAGGGATTTCTGAGGAAATATTTATGCTTTCGGCTGAATTTTTTTAATTTTATTTTGAGGTTTTTTATCCTATCAGAGTGACAGATGTGCGAGGAGGCATTTCCTGTCTCCTCCTCCACACAAAGACCCACTTCTCTCCGGTGGTCCGGGGCAGGTGTAGCGATGGAGGGCTGCAGTCGTACGTCACAGAGTGACACCACCGCTGATGGAAGGAGGAGCAGGGGGAAGCTGGGGGAGTCGGGGG
>JAUBOC010000181.1:26351341-26361993 GCA_032275365.1 Anablepsoides cearensis | reverse complement strand
TCCACTGTAAAAGTGACAAAAACAGACAAAGTGATTTTATTGCAGTGATTAATTTGACCTAAATGTAGAAAATGTTAGATTTACATCACATCATGGATCAGTCAGCAGCATCTGATCCATATGTGATGGATCAGGATCAGTGTACTTTTTGGTTTTGGTTTGATTTTTCTTTTAAAAAACGATATTGCAAAGACGAAAAACAAACCATCTTTTCTTTTTTGCCGAACCAGAAGTTTACCATGGTTGTCATGGCTCAAGGCACATAAATACCAGGCGCTCTGCTCAGTTTAATTTTTGCTTTATCTTGTCAGTTTGCAGGTTTCAACATTAATAGGTTGGCTCTACAACCAAATACTGATGAAATTGTGAAATAGATTTTCTTCTATGGCAATCTCTGTGGCTATTTCACATGGTTATGGTGAGGAAAGAGGGGTTCTTCCTGAGGAGCATCAGTAGATTTTGCTCTGATGCACCTCGAGTTTTAAACTGAAAAATTCAATCAAGTTTGTCTGCAGTCATGTCCTCTCTCAGACACAAGATTTACTTTTATGTTAGACAACAAACAGCTCCAATGTACTTCACACAAAGTGGATGGAAAAGCTTCTTTAAAAAAAAACAAACAAAAAAAAAGTATTTCCGGTATGGCAAAAACATAACGAAAAAAAAAACATCCATTTTTCATTTTACTATAGATTTTAAAACAAATAAAAATCAATTATTCATTTTTTAATATTTGTTTTTAAAAGAAAAATTGAATGACCAAAACGTAGCCTACACTGACCGTGATCCATGATGTAAATCTAACATTTTCTAATTACAGGTCAAATTAATCACTGCAATAAAATAACGTTGTCTGTTTGGATCTGTGTTGGATTACTCTGGCTGGCTTTCTCAAGGACCAGGATGTGACACAAAAATCTGAAATATGGAACTGAAAGTGAAAGTAGTCAAAGTGAATTTTTAATAAACCAAAATACAGTTTTAAAGAAAATTAATTCAGATATAAAACTTTAAATTGAGTTCCTGCTGGCAGTAGATTTATTCCCCCCCCCCCCCCACACACACACACGCGATTCGTGCAGAACCTTTGTGTTTGGTTCTGTCAGAACCTTTCGGTCCGGTCTGGTTGGGTGGGTCTTGTCGTTCTGACGGTCAGAACCGGTGTTCCTCTCGGTCACCACAGTACCGGAGAACAACACAGCATCACTCGGAGCGGAGCGTGACGTAATGTTTCCTTCCAGTTTCCAGGGCTGCTGGACCCAGTTTTTCCCAGAGTACCACTGCTGGAGCCCGGCCCGGCCCAGTCCGGCCCGGCCCGGCTGATGTTACACAACATCATGACGGGTTCAGCAGTTTCCAGGTTGAAAGCTGCAGACTCTCTTTAAATAAAAAGCCATGTTGTGTTCTTTTCCTTCGGTTGGGTCCAGCTCTCCCAGCCCGGGCCTTGTTTTTTTGTTTTTTTTTGTTTCCACAGCTCGATTAGAGCCGCTCTGCGTTGGTCCCTCTCCTCTGCTTCGGGCCAAAACAGCTTAAAAAGGCCCAGAAAGCCCAGCAAACAGCATGACTCGGAGTTTCCGCGCGTCCCTGCAGAGGGAACAGAGCAGCACCAGAACAGAACCGGCAGGGTTCTGCTCGGACAGAACCTCCTTTAACCCGTCTGCAGGACTGGACTCATCCAGGTCCACATTCAAACAGTCCGATCTGAGGATCTGGTTCTGAGTCCAGTTAAGAATCTTTAAAACATGGCTGTCCTAGGGTCAAAGGTCAGCCTGACAGATGATGTCATCCATAGTGGAACACCAGCTGATCCAAACCATCAGAGGACTGAACCAGAACCAGAATCAGAACCAGAACCAGAACCACTCTTCTTTGGTGGAAGTGGTCTTCATAAAAACCAGATCCAATCTAGAGCCAGACTCTGAGGACATAATGTCCTAAATATGGACAACTTCCTGAGGACTGTTTTATGAGTGGACAGGACAACTTCCTGTGTTTATGACTGTCGCCTGCAGAAAGCAAAGAGTAAAAAGTTTATTTAAGTGATTAATATTTGATTAATTCAAGATGGCGTCAAAACAAAACAACCTTATCTATTAAAAAAAAGTTTAAACATTTAAAGATTTATTTTCATGTCCATGTACCTAAAATTAAAAATTTATATTCATTGTTTTTTTTAGGACTTTTTATAAAATTAACAGAGATCACAAAACAACTGGACTCAATGACCGTCAATCACTGTGGTGCCTTCACCTGATTGGACCAGCCCGCTTCAAGGCGGACCCAAACACTCGCTTCTGATTGGACGACGTCTATGAGGTAACGCACCAAGTCCCGGAAGTAGCTAGCGCGGAAATTCGAACGAAAAAAATGACCGAAAGTTCCTCAAAATCCAAACTTAAACGTAAAAAACCTTCAACAGAAGAGTTTCGGTCGGAGGTTTTCTCCCGAGGAGCGAAGAGGAGCAATTTAACATCTTCATCCGGTGACGGAGGCGCAAACACGGCTGGGTTAGTGAATAAAAACAGCACATTTAAGACATTTAAGCTAATGTTTTATAGCCGGATAGACGTTTATGGTGATTTAAATTAGTTTTAAGGTTGTTTTTAAAACATTATTTGTGTTTAATTTGAGTTCAGACGCAAAGAGAGAAGAAATTTCACTTTTATTTAGCTTAAAACACGATTTTTTTCAGGGTTAAACTTAAATCTTCTATCATAATGTTATTTATATAACATTTGTGCTGCACAGCAAAATAAAAATACACTAATATAAAAGACAACCCCAACTTCGAAATAAAAACAGACTACTACTACTACTACTACTAATAATAATAATAATAAACAAACATGTGGTCAGATTTTTGAGATATTATCCAGATCTTTTAGTTAGAACTATTTCATATTTGTCAAAAATCTGAACACGATGATAAATTCAGACATTTAGATATTCTTTTTAATTTATACAAAATTAATTTTTTACAATATTTAACCTGAGAGCTTCACAACTGGACAGGAAATATGAATTTTGACAACTTTTGAAAACCGAATAACCCAGAAAAACACAAACAGATGGTTTCAGTTTATGCAGAATAACGTCTATATTTGAGTTTTGTTTTGTTTTTTAACAAAAAGAGACAGAGAATCAGATCAAAGAACCTCATGAATAAACTCTTTGATTAAAAATGCATAAAAAAGGAAAAAACCTACAAATTAAAATTTAAATAGTTTTGATAAACCTGTTGATCTGGGTCAGTAATAATAATGATAATAATAATAATAATGTGGTTTCAGGTCGGCCCCCCCTCCAGCAGCACGCTGGTGGAGGACCCTGCAGCCCCCCGCTGTGCAGAGCCTGTGGGCGCTCACGCTGCAGTCGGCTCTGCAGAACCTGGAGAAGCAGCTCTGGGACCCTGTTCCTGGTCTCCCGCTGCCCCCCGCTGTGGTACGTTCTGCTCCTGTGGAGAAAACAGAGCAGCATGAGAGAAACCAACAGGAAGTTTTAACGTTCAGAGAAGTTTGTTCAGTTTTTCTTTTGTTTCTGACACTTTCTTTATTTAATCTCTATTATTTTCTTTAAAGCAAAGAATAATAAGAATTCAATAAATAAATAAACTCAGCGTTAGGAACAGAGTTCTCTGAGGTCCAGCTGTTATTTATGTGAGATTTTATTTTATTAATGATCTTATTAAAGTAATGTTTTATAAATAACTTCATTAAAGTGTGGATGTGCTGATCAGACGTTAAACACAGCAGAGGTCAGATTTAGTTTTATCTGTAACTTTATTTAAACCAGACTTAATCTGTTTATTCAAACAAAAACTGATTTTATTCATAATTAATGATTTAATAATCATTTATTTATGATTAAACACAAGATTATTTTAAACCAGAGCTGCTAAAACAGGATTAATGTTTGTTTTAGACTTTTATTTAGAAAATTTTAAACAAAGAACATCATCCATCCTGTTTCTATCCATCCATCCAATCTGTCTCCATCCATCATTAAATAAAGAGAATTCTTCTCTTGTTTTTGTTATAATTTTTACTAAAATAAAAATGTTTGATTAAATCATATTTTTTCTCTGCAGAAACCATCAGAACCAGATCTAGATGAAGAGCGGTGGAGAGACCTCAACTGCAAAGTCGACCCTTTCCCAGAATCCTCTCTGCTCTGTCTGAAGACTCCACTGAGCCCAGACCCTCCGACCCGATCCTCCTCCCAGCAGGACCTCCTGGTTCAGCCCGAACCCGGTCCAAACCCACCTGACAGGAGTCTGAACCCACCTGCAGCCTCTCCTCAGCTCCACCAGCAGAGAGCGGAGGCAGCATCATCCAGATCGATGAACCTGACAGTTCCTGCTCAGTCACTTCCTGCTGATGATGATGATGATGATGATGAGCAGAGTGCAGGAAGAGATGAAGAGCTTCAGAGCTGCCCCATGTGTTTACAGCCGTTCCCTGCAGGGTAGGAGCCGAGGACGCAGACATGTCAGGTTTCTGTTCTGAAGTCCTCACCGTGTTCTGGTCTCTGCAGGTCCACCCAGATGGACCGGGACGGCCACCTGGCCCAGTGTCTGTCTGAGATGAACGTGGACCTGACCTGGTGAGGGGGACGTCCAGGACGATCCAGGTTCACCACAAAGCCCCAGGAGTGAAGAGAAGAGACGTCCTGAGGTTTATTTCTGATGGAGAAACCAGACTGTTGATGCAGAGGCGGAGCCAACCAGGGTTAAAGTTCAGGTTTCAGGACTCTTTCATTTCAAAACAACATTTGTTTGTAGTAAAAGTCCTTCGTTAAAATAAAATGGAGGCAGAAAGTTTTCCTAAAATCTCTTCTGAAATTCATGAATATGTTAATCTGTGCAGCGGGACGAAATTTAATCAGATCATCTGCTAAAAACTACCTGTAGTGAAGGTGAGAAGCTGCGCTGTGTGCCTCGCTCAACTCGAGTTAGCAGGAAGAAACGAAACAATTTACTCTTAATCAAGTTAATTGTCTGAGCAATTAGTCGGGGGGGGGGGGATTCGCACCGACGTGTTCGCGGGCGTCTCACTTCACCTCGGAGCCGCGGGCGGCGAGCGTCTGTTGGGTTGATGGAGCGTCGGAGGAGGTGGAGGAGCCTCAGACGTTAATCAGATCATCGGCCTCGTGTCGAGCCGGAGCGGTCAGGGGACGCAGCTGCTGCTGGGAATCCTTCCTGCGGCGAAAAATACCAGGATAAAAAAACACCACCACGACTCAGCCGAGCCGTAACGGACCGAGAGCTAACAGAGACAAACTTTTTACCTGAAGACGTCTGGATTCTTAGTTTGAGCTTCTCCAAGAACTCCGGACAGGAAGGAGGTTTCGTTAAGAAACTTCCTGGTTCCTCTTCTTGTTCTTTGGCACACAGGCAGCTTCAACGATGGTCTGATTCCCCACCTTTCTCACCATCATCATCCTCACCTCTCATCTGTTGGGTCCAGACCACCTCCCTGAGGAAGGTCCGGGTCCATCCTGTCCACATGAACCACCTCAACTGGTTCCTGGTTCTACGCTTGAGTCTCTGCTGGAGGAGAGTCCAGCTCATGTGGAGAGATCCGGTTCTTCCAGTCACACCAAGGTTATTATAGTTTTGGACTTTTTATAGTTTAGTTTAGGGATGCTCGATATATCGGCATTATTAACGTCCAATATTGATTTCCCACTTTTTATCTTTGTGGTTCTTTGGGAGGGGAGATGGTTGAAGCTGCTAATAAGAGACCAGATGACACCAACAGAACCGCATCATCTGCAAACAGCAGAACTGGAACCCCGGACCAAAACCGGAGACAACGGGACTTACTGACCATGTGGATTAGAATTCTCTGGTAATAAAATTAATCTGAGGGGAAATGTATCAAAAACAAAAACAAAATTTTAAAAATCAAGCATTTTTTTTTGGTCAGCAGCTATAAAACAGGAGGTGATAAATAGTTTTGTTTTTAAACCTGCGTGTTGTTAGTTCCCGGTTCTTGCAGCATCCGTGTGCAAACCGGACCGGTTTTAACTCGTCGGCTGATTGTGACTGAGCTGACGCAATTATCTCTAGCTGCAGATTTATTAATATTCTAGTAAACAGTTGGAAGTTTATTTTCTCCGAATCAAAGAAACAGAGAAAATTAGAGGTTGAGCATCGGCTAATTACCTTCTCGGCTCGCTGCGTGACCGGGTGAAGTGATCCGAAGCTGAGATGAAAACACGCTTTAAAAACAAAACTGGAGCATCTGAACATTTTCCTGCTATTGTCCTGAAAAAAATAAATAAACCAAATAGGCTCAGTTCACGGAAAAACAGTTTAATTTTTTAATAATTACACATATTTACAAAAAAATGAAGCAAAGTTTAGCAGATCTGACCGGTTAAAAACAAAAACAAAATTCATGTTTTTTTAAATTATCAGTCCATAAAATGTTTGAACGGTTCGATTCTCTGCAGTTTGTTTTCAAGGACTTTCTTCATTCATTGGTCCCTTCAGGAAAATAAAAATGCCACAAATGTTTTTTTATTGTGAGAAAAAAGGTGAAATAAAAAAATGAAATGCAGCAGCAGAAAAGTCAGTGTTTTCCTTTAAAGTTAAAACTCATCTGGTTCTGCAGATTATTGGGGATAAATTAACTGAATTTAGAGAATATTTGGCAGCTAACACAGTTTTCATCTTTTAACCCCAAAACAAAAAGTGTTGATTTTAAGCTCCGCCTCTCGACGTAAACCATCCTTTTTTCTTTTCTGGTTTTTTTAAAGCGAGGGACACTCTGGAGACAAAGTCCATCACAGTAAAGACAAATAACCACTCAGTCCCAACTAGGGACAACTTAATGTCCAGTGAGCCTATTAGCATGTTTTTAGTCTGGGGGGAAACCAGAGCACCCAGTGAAAACCCAGAGTGATCCTGAAAAATTAATTATCAGAGGCTTGAAGAAAAGAATCGGCTGAGTTGGTGAAGCTGTCACTGGGTGGACATCTGCTCGCCTCATCCATGCATCAGTGGCTTCTCTCCGGAAACTCCGGTTTCCTCCCACAGACCAAAAACATCCACGTTAGGCTAACTGGTAACTCTAAATTGTCTAAGTGGGACGGGTTGTGTGTCCCTATTAGGGATGCACGATATATCGACATTATATCCGTATCGGTCGATATTGGTCTTTTTTTAGAATATCTGTATCGGTACGATATTTAAAACTGGGCCCATATTAACGTTTGATTTCCCACTTTTTAACTTTGTGTTTCTGTTTTGGGAGGGGAGATGGTTGGTTAAGTGGTGTCTGTATGTGTATAATAATTTGTGTGTTTGTGTAATATTGGTAAATATCAGTTATCGGCCATAACAGCAATAATTATATTGGATATTGATATCGGTAGAAATTTTCATATCTGATGGACTTGTTGGACCCGCCTCTCACAGAGTGACCCTTGCAACTCAGAAAGGAAAAAGCGGTTAAATATGATGGATTAATAAAAAGGAGTGTCAAATTTTGCTGTGATTGACGGCTCAATAGTGAATGTTTGTGGAGGCAGGACTTTCGTATTGAGGCTCCGCCCCCTAGTGCTCAGATTCCTGTTCCAAAAACCCAACGTGGTGAAACTCAAACAGTCAGACGTTTTTGGCTTCATTTTATTTTTCTGACGAGACGCAATCGCTGCTACATGATTGGCCGATTAGCCGTTTGTGTTAACGAGCAACTGACCAGGTGGACCTGATTTAATTGATTTACCACTAAAACTGACGTTTTGACCTCAGTGTCGTCAGTGGAAGCATCTCGCAGAGAAACGGTTACAAGACGACTCACGAATTTTCCTTTACAATGAACCCAAAAATGGACATTTTTGGTACACCAAAATTCAGTCATATTTTTTGTTGAACTTTGTTTACAATGTACGATTAACCTCTACCAAACATCTCAATTCCCAACTGAGATGCATGTTTTGACAAAGGAAATAGCGAAACGCGTCTCAAGAAGCCCACTTCCTGTCCAGACCTGTACTTTGGAACCCCTGAAAGGAACAGCTCCTGGTTCGGGGGCGGAGTTTTCAACAGTTTCCGAAGGTGTGGACTGATCACGCAGTCACGCTCTGAACCAGCAAAGACCGTAGAAACCAAAACCAGCAGAGTGATTCGCTTGTTTAATTCATTATTTTAAATTGGACTTGTGACCTGTCCAGGGTGTACCCCCCCCTCGCACTGTGACTGCTGGATATGAGCACCAGTGACCCTGAAAGGAATAAACGGGTACAGAAAATGAAAGGATGGATTTTAAATCCCTGTCTTTAAGCGTCGATCACCTTCATTTTTAATAAACTTTACTGTTTTCTTTTTATGCGTCTGTTTTTCTGCTGCTGCTCAGGTGGATTTGTGGACGACGACCATCACTGATCATTGATTCAGGGACTGCTGAAGGATACGGTTGTTTCGTCAGACCTGGGCCTTGTTTTGACGTGTGAAAAAAGTCCAATCAGTGCAATCAGTAATTAATTTGATCGTTGAGGCACTTCTTAAATAAAATCCATCGCTTTTCCCGTGTTTTGTTTGGAGAAAGTCGTAAAAGACAATAAAAAAAACAAACTATCAATGAAAATGTGCCACTTGCATCAATAGAAAGGCATCGTTGATTTTAGATTCACTACCTACATTATATTACACAATAACTTAATATTTTTTCTTTTGTTTGTACATTCTTGTTTTGTCCGAGTCGTCGCCTCTTCTACAAGATAAAAAAAAAAAAAAAAAAAAAAGTGCAGATTAAAATGGTTTCCGGTTCTCCGGCAGAACTCGTGAGACGGGTCGCAGTGTTTTCATGACGGCAGGCACAGAATGAGACGTGGAGGTGGACGCTCTGCGGGAAATAAGGAAATAATCCGAAGGAGAAAATAAAAAAGGAAAAGAAACTATAAAAGCAGGGAATGTTCTTGCAGTCCAGTGTTTCTGTTTCCCTCCTTCGCTTCGAGTAAGGAGAGGCTGAGGATTTAACAGTCGAACTCTTCGTCCGTTTCGTGACCGGTGCAGTTCGTCCTCCTCGTCTTCCAGAGTTGGCTTCTGTTTTCATTTTGGCAGCTTGGACAGACGGAGGGTCAGTCTTCATACGGACTCCTCTGTAGACATCAGCAGAGGGTTGATGTACTCGAAACCCTCAAACTCCGACTGGTCTATTCTCTTGATGACGTCCCTGAGGAAGAGGAGGAGAGAAAAACGTTAGACCTGCAGACACTTTTACTCAAAATAAACAAAAAGATGAAAACAAATAATTCTTGATCAACAATCCAACCAGTCTTTGGTCACAGGACTGCTTTTAGAGCTTAGACTTGTTTTTATTTGCCAATAAAGAACATTTCAGTTTCTCTCATCATGTTGGTGACATGATGTCTAAATTATGTTTGCTTTGGTTTCAAAACCAATGGATGAAGATGGACAAAGGGAAGAAAATAAATGGTGATACCACCCTCTAAATAACTCATGTTGAAGCACCATCTTGGAAATTTGGTGCTAGTTTTAGAACCAACTGGATGCTCATTCCCACGTAGCAAAATTTGTCTGGCTCAGTTCTCGCCCACACAAGGCACTAACACTCTGAACACTGTGCAAAAACAGCAAAGAATAATGGCCCTGTGTTGGTCCAGAGGAGGTCCATGCATGGGCCAACATCACAAAAACCGAACCACGACTGGGCCAGTTGTGACTAATTGATTTGAGATATGTAAACTAAATCATAACCGAGACAGTTGTGGTTTGAGCTACATAAACAAAACAAGTTGCCAGTTGAGGCACTGACACACATGGGCCACATAATTCAAACCACAACTGGGCCAAATGTGGCAATGACAGATTTTGTCCACATAAACTAAAAAACAACCAGGCCAGTTGTGGCATTGACATATTACTTCCACGTAAACCAAAAAAAAACAAACTATTGGGCCAGTTGTGGCACTGACAGATTCGTGCCAAATAAACCAAACCAAAACTGGGCTAGTTGTGGCATTGTCAGATTTCGTCCACATAAAAAACAACTGGGCCAGTTGTGGCACTGACAGCTTTCGGCCACATACATCAAACCACAACCGGGCCAGTTGTGGCATTGACAGATTTTGTCCATGTAAACCAAAATACAACTGGGTCAGTTGTGACTAACCGATTTGAGATATGTAAAATTAATCATAACTGAGACAGTTGTGGTTTGAGCTACATAAACATAACAAGTTGCCAGTTGTGGCACTGACACACATGGGCCACATAATTCAAACCACAACTGGGCCAAATGTGGCAATGACAGATTTTGTCCACGTAAACCAAAAAACAACCAGGCCAGTTGTCGTATTGACATATTACTTCCACGTAAACCAAAAAAACAAAAAAAAAAAACAACAAAAAACAAATGTGCCAGTTGTGGCACTGACAGATTCGGACCACATAAACCAAACCAAAACTGGGCCAGTGGTAGCCTGGCCCTTGCCTTCCTAGTTCCGCTCAGTTCTAGTTTCGCTTCACTGCTACGTCTGGGATTTCTCCCATAGAGAAGGATTTTATCGGGAGCATTTCGTCCGGGCCAATCAGAGAACAACGTAGATTTTCTGCGCAGTGTCTGCTTGTAGTTTATTTTACCTGGGCCAATCAGCAAACAGAAGGCGGAGTTTTGAACGAC
>JAUBOC010000181.1:26318659-26329557 GCA_032275365.1 Anablepsoides cearensis | reverse complement strand
GGAATCTGAAAATGTAATTAGGTCAATTCGACCAAATTTGACTTAATCCTCATTTCGATATGATGGGTCACATATTTTGACAGATTAAGTGATAAATTTCAGTTAAATGTTTTACTAAAGCAGCAGATAGACATTTTTTATTCACTCAGCACTCACCTGGTCCCAGTCTATACTCCGAAAAAACGTGTGTGACTTGATGTCTGTGAAGCCCGTCTGGACCTGGCAACCCAGTCGCTCCTTTGGATCCTGTTGGGTTTAGAGGAGGAGAGTTAGGGGCTTAAACCGGAGCAGATCTCAGGGTCAACCTGACATAAAAAGCTCCGTTCTGACACGTTGTGGTTTCCACTGTATGTTTCATTCAGTGTTCATGGATCTTTGTTTTACTTTCTTACAACCAAAACCAAAAAAAAGCAATGTTTGGAGCCGAACGTGGTTTTATTGCAGCTCAAATCCTCGGCTGTGTTCCCACACACGGTGATCTGAGCTCACACAGCGAACAGATTCACACAGAGCCCAACAAAAGAGGGCTGATGGGAGTGGACCGCTCTCACCTTGTTCAGAAAGCCCTTGAGCACGCTGGCAGCTTTCACCGACAGAGACCTTGGGATGCGAATGGGCTTCTCGAGAATTACTGCGAAGGAAAAGGAAAAGAAGGGCGGCGAGAGGAGAAAAGGGAAAGAGACAATAAAAGGGCAGTCGTGAGTAAGGAGGTGGATGATTCAGCGGCCAACCTGCCTGTGGGTGACCATGTCTGCTGCGTGGGAGTCAGAGGAGTTATTCTCTTCTTTGGTCACATTTTAACACTTCAAACTGCAGATACTAACTTCTGTGTCACAAATACGCAGAAAAACAAACTCAAGCTTCAAGTGATGACAGTCAGTTAGAGGGAAGTGTGGCGTTTGGATATTTTCAAACAAAATGAAGCCGCAGTGAGTCCTGGAGGGGTTTATGTTGGTCTGATTTTATGTTTTGGTTTGTTCACATGACCGTCAGCTGCATCCAGCGACAGTTTACAGCTCCTGTTTTTACTGATGAAGCAGAACATGAAAAGATCATCATCCTAAAGAAAAAACTCAACCTTGAATTGTTCTGCAGTTTCTGAGGCTTCGATAAAAGAAGGCCAAGAAGAGCACGAATGAAACTATAGTCTAAGCTGTTTTTATTTTTTAGATGTAGATGTTTATTTCACTGCTTTTAAAAAAACAAATATCAGACTACTCTGACTTTATGTGTTTAATAATCAGCTATGAAGGAGAATTAGGGCCACTGGAAAAAAAATACTCTGAGATTAAAGTCAGAATTCTGACTTTGATCTAGTACTTCTGAGGAAAATGTCAGAATTCTGAGATTAAAGTCAGAAATCTTTTCCTATTTCTGAGGAAAAAAGTCAGAATTCTGAGATTAAAGTCGGAATTTTGAGATTAAAGCCAGAATTCTTTTCCTATTTCTGAGGAGAAAAGTCAGAATTCTAAGATTTAAGTCAGAATTCTAAGATTAAAGTCAGAATTTTCTAATTCTCAGGAAAGCAGCCAGAATTCTAAGATTAAAGAAAAGAGAAAAAAGAGAAAAAGTCTGAATTCTGACTTTAATCTTGATATCAAAGTCAGAATTCTGATTTTTCTTGAACTTCTGAGGAAAAAGTCAAAATTCGAAGATTAAAGTCAGAATTCTTAGATTAAAGTCAGACTTTTTTCCTAATTCTGAGGAAAAAAGTTATAATTCTGAGATTAACGTCAGAATTCTTGGTTAAAGCCAGAAGTTTGAGATTAAAGTCATTATTATTATTATTATTATTGTTATTATTATTATTATTATTATTATTAATAATATTCTGCGTGGCCCTAATCCTCTTTAATACTCATCTGTTAGAGAACAGGTCTGGGAATATTTAATCCCCCTTTGGTTCTGTTTAGTCCAACAACAACAACAACAACAAGATGTTTCTAACGAAAACAAACGTCCAAGACGACACAAACTGGTTTAAGTTGTGCAGTTTTAGTTTAAAAGAGATAAAATGTTGAAGAATTTTAATAATGACTTTGAATAAATAGCAGTTTTAATTAAATTTACAGTAATAGTAGTAATAATTTATCAATATAATTATATTTACACAGTTAAACTGTAAAATATTGTTATTTACACTGAACACTTTGTTAAATTACAGGTGAACTTTATTTTAATAGAAATGTCTCTTAATAAATCTGATCCTGGCTCTTGGCTTTAGGAGCTGACAGAGTGCAGCTCTGGCACAGGGTCCGGCTCAGTGGCATATGGTCGGTGGTCCGTACGGCCAAAGGACCGGTTTCCGTTGACAGACGTCGGTCCAGGAACCTGCTGATCCACGAGCGGGACCGCCAGGAGCACGGTACCGGTGGCAGATGCTCGCTATATGTTCCTGAAACGAAGTGCGTCACGCCGCCGTACGAAGGGATTTCTGCAGCCGTGGACGGCGTGAGGAAGAGGAGGAGGAGGAGGAGACCCGGGCTGAAACCATATGGCTGTAGGAAACACGAGGACGTGTTGTTTCTCTGCTCAGTTCTCCTTCAAACAGACCGTCTCAGTCTTGATAAAGCGCAGCTTTATAAAGCAAACTTCATGAATCCGAGGACAGAGACGTGTTCCTGAGGCGGCTCGGTGTAATTATCTGGCAGCGTGGCCAAACGTCAGCTGCCAAACAAAACAC
Organism: Anablepsoides cearensis; assembly: GCA_032275365.1. NCBI lineage: Eukaryota > Metazoa > Chordata > Actinopteri > Cyprinodontiformes > Rivulidae > Anablepsoides > Anablepsoides cearensis. Next base: position 26,326,874 of record JAUBOC010000181.1, on the reverse strand, counting down.
GCTCATAAAGAAAACACTTCCTCGTGTGCAGCTGACGTCATCTGCAGCCGAGGCCACGATGTTCTGCCAAACACTCGACGCTTCTGGAGCTGCTGGAGAAACCAACGACTCAAACTGTTATTGATGCTGCTGGAATTAAAACGAATCAAAGTGAAGAGTTTAAAAACTGATGTTTCCTCAAATCATTTAAAACATGAAGGTTATTATGTATAAAACCAAGAGGATAAAACATGAGCAACAAAGTAATCCCTTTATTTGTTTTACTTCATCATCGTCTTCATCTTCTTTGTCTTCATCTTCTTTGTCTTCATCATTTCCTTTTTTACGTCTTCATGTTTATCTTCATTATTATTTTCTTTCTTTTTGACTCAGTCTGTATTTTCTTTGGTTTTACCTTCATCATCTCCATCCTCATCCTCCTCAGTGTTCCTGACTATAAACAGTCGAGGAGCTTTAAGCTTAATGAAACAGAAACAAACAGGAAATGAACTCAGTAAAGAGGCGGGCTCTGCTGACTCCACAGCGCCTCCTGCTGGTCGTCAGATAAGAAGGCGGGGTCTGAGTTTACCTTGAAACAGGTACTCCTCAGTGTTCATGTCAGGATTGTCTGTAATGATGTCAAACGGAGACCTTCCAGCCATCATCTCAAACATCAGGACCCCCAGAGCCCACCAGTCCACGCTGAAGCCTGCAGGAGGGAGAACAGAACGTCAAGGACTTCATGAACACATAAATAAAATGTAATGTGAACGAGCTGAGGTCCAGATCAGAGAGTCTGACAGCTGGACCACTAACAGGTCTGTGTGCTTCTGCTCATTTTAAAAACTCATACTGAACAACAAAAAGGGTTTATTTTTTTCATTTTATATTTTTACTCTAACAGGAAAACGACTTTTTATTTTTCTCAAACAGGAAGTTTAACACTGTTGTCATGGGAACCTGTTCCTCATCATGGACCTGGTGGAGAAAAAATATTTCATAAGCTAAAAGCATCGGAAGGTCCAGGAAACAGTTTGAGTCATCAGCTGGTGAGGAAATGTCCAACTAGTCAGCTAACATGTATTTATTGTCTGGTTAGCTGGTTACAAAAACAAAACAAAAAATAAAACGCAAAACAAACAAAAACACAATACAACACAAAAACAAAAAATACAAAACAAAAATAAAACGCAAAACAAAACAAACACAAAACAAACAAAAACACAAAACAAATAAAAACACAAAACAAAACAAGACAAAAACACAAAATACAAAAAAAACCTCAAAACACAAAACAAACACAAACACAAAACACAAAACAAACACAAACACAAAAGCACAAAACAAACAAAACAAAAATGAAACGCAAAATGAAAAGAAAACAAAACACAAAACAAACAAAATAAAACAGACTTTTCAAGGTGGAGCCAGATGAATAGATTTTTAAAAGAAATTAGCCAGACTAATTGTAATAATAACAAATAAATTCTACAGTCAGTTAGTTAGAGAAATGTGAAACTAGTTAACTAGTGTTTGTTTATTTATTTATTTACAACCAGCCGCCTTTTTTTTTTTAAAAAAGTTATTTAATCAGCTCCACCTTAAATGCTTTAAACAGAGGGTTAAATTATTGCTCTTAAGTTGTCTGAATGTCTCCATCTGTTTGTGTTTTAAATGCAGTTTTAATTATTTTACACAATAATATCTAAATATCTAAATGTTTTTAAATTAACAAATATAATCATTGCTATGGAGACAGCCACTTAAGGTTTTTTTTTATTCTCCATCACATCTGTTTTGTTCAACATATGTTTTGTTTTTTTCTATGTTTTGTTGTAAAAATAAAGAATAATAATAAAATAATAAAATGATTTGCCGTGTTGTTATAAAATGAAAACAGAATTACTGTTAGTATAACATCTGTTTTTAAACTGAATAATGACAGAAACGTAAACAGAGCAGAACATCTCCAGACACACAGGCTGTAAGCGGAGCGAGCTCACCGTAGTCCTCTCCTCGGAGGATCTCAGGTGCGATGTAGTTTGGTGTTCCACAGAAGGTGCTGGTGGTGTCGCCCGGTCTGATCCCCTCCTGCAGGATAAGAGACGGTGAGGAGAAAGCTCCGTCTGCAGGACCTCACGGCCCGGACCTGACGTCAGACCTTACCTTGCACATGCCGTAGTCTGTGAGTTTGATGTGTCCGTCGTGGTCCAGCAGAACGTTGTCCAGCTTCAGATCTCGATAGATGATGCCCTTTTCATGGAGGAAGTTCAGAGCGATGCAGATTTCAGCAGCATAGAACCTGCAGGAAATAAAATAATCAGGTGTTCAACTTGTTGAGCAGAAACAGCAGGAGGTCAAAGATTTACACAAAAACTACAACAAAAACTAAAACAAAAAAGTCTGTGAAGAAAAGAGGAAATACTGCTCTGCTCTCAATGCTGCTGGTTCAAATCATCATTTCTGCTTTTTTCACAACAGACAAATCATATTTTATAAGTTTTTATAAGTCATTTTTATTTAAGATTTACATGCATTAAACACAAAACTGACAGGAATTATATATAAAGCAGTTTCCAGAACGTGGCCTCCATCCTGAAAGATCAAAGGGTGTCCTGTCACTTTTGACTCACCCTGTATATTTTTTATTAATATCTTATTTTACCAGGAATCTCATTTAAAGAGTTTTATAAAAATAACTTTAACAGCAATAACATTTAACATTAAAACCAAACAAACTTTAAAATCTTTACTGTAAAACAGTGCAGACCAAACAATATTTGTTCACATCAGATAAACTTATTAAAGAAAACATTTAAATAAAATAAACAGTTAAATATCATCTTTAGGAATGGTGTTACTAGAGATGTACCTCGTCAAAACAACAAATTAAAAAAGGCTATAGATATTAATAATTAAATAAATTTCTAAATATATATCCTGAACACCACAGATGTCATCTGATCTCAGAAGCTAAGCAGGTCAGGTCTGGTTCCTTGGATTGGAGACCACCTGGAAATACCAGGTGATGTAAAACCAATGTAGGAGTCATGCCCACATTGGTCTCCAGCAAAAGAAAACATTTGACCATAACAGGTCAAAGGTCACCTTCTACGGATCACAAAAAATATATATATTTATGAATATTTAACAGTTCATTATTACCTTTTAATACTTTTAACAGTTGAAATCAACCACTTACAACTGATTAACATTCAAGATGGACGCCACAGCTCATTAACCTTACCAAACACAAACATCAAAACACAAACAAAAAGTAATGAATTCTGTAAAAGATGAAGTCCAGCATTTGTGTAGAAATATATTTATATGTTGATTAATATAACTGGGATTTTAACAAAACTATTCCACCTTATGGTGTCTTATTTTGAAAATACAGATGTTGTATTTGTTCCTTTTCCTGTTGGCGGGACGTGATTCTTTGTAGATTGACTCTGGAGCAGCTCCGGCATCTGGCAAAAACAGGATTGGATCTAATTTTGGCGGATGGCCGCCGCCGTGCAGAGCCAATACTCTCATTGATTTGAATGGGTGCGTATTCACTGCGGAGCGGAGCCACATCTAGTGTAAATTAGGGGTTTCTGATCTACAGAAACTGAGCTAAAGCGTGGCGTGGTAGTAGCTGAGAGTCATTCCCATCATTCCAACAGACTGCTGTTAATTTAAAGCTTCACCTGCAGGGTGGTGGTGGGTACAGAATGGACTCCTTCAAGGTATTTTCCTTCATGCTGAGGCAGAGATGGTTTCAGGACTGATTAGATGTTTCCTCATAGACTGAATCTTCTGATGTGACCATTTGGAGGATGAAGGAGAGAGGAAGACTCCTGAAGTCTGCCTCTGTGACTCAGCCTCTCTCTGCCCTTTAAACCACGGCGGTGAGAAGAAGTCGCTGCGTTTGTGCGGTGAGTCAGTGGTTGTGTTTTCTCTCCTCGTGTAGGTTGTGTTTTCTGAGCCTCGTTCTGTCTGGCTGCTCTGAACACACGGAGGGGGGGGGATCACAAATCCCACGTTGCTCCCCCACATCTTCGCCGTTCGACAGGTCGTTCCACCGCCGCCGTCAGACAAATCCCATCAGCATCGCCATGCGTCGCCCACTGGCCCGCCTCCCCCACCACATGGGAGGGGGTGCGGCAGGCCTCTCTTTTCTCCTCATGAATATGTACCATCATTATGAGTGATTAACATGCTGATTTGCATGTCAGGAGCCACGGTCTCCAGGATCCAGATTGTTCGGGCCGATTGGAGCTCCGACGGTGCCTCTCTAAATTACAGAGCCTTTGATCTGGCATTTATCAGAGCCGCGGTTGGAGTGCCCCGCTAGCGCAAAGGCACAATGAATTATGGGTGCTCATTATATTTCCCAGAGATGTAAAAAAAACAAAAGAAGTGTTAAGCTGGCAGCGGTGCTACATCCATAAAAAAGATGTTAAAGCATCTGTTTGTTAGAAAATTCAAACAAAAACACTGCTTCTATCGAAGCTGCTGCACAAAATCATTTATAAAACCAACAGAAAGAAAAAAAAAACAGCAGTTCAGCCGGTTCAGTTTGTTTAAAACACGCAGCACCTGTACTGATGACTTTTTAATGTGGAAAACAGAATTGAACACGTTGTAACGTGTCGAAGCGCAGGATAGTTAAAACGGCGGGCTGGGACCGTGCGTGGAAGCAGATGTTGAACATCTGGGTGTTTACCTGGCGTGTTCCTCCGGGAGCTTCCTCTGCCGCTGCATGTGGAACATCAGGTCTCCGCCATTCACGTACTCGATCACCAGAAATAACCTGAAAGACACGGGAGGGAAAAATGACTGGCAGAAATCACAGACATGTAGAAGTTTAGCTTCTTATCTATAAAACTGACTGAACTGAAGCCTTTCCTCTAAAGAGTCATCTTTATTTAACATTTTGACTTGTTTTTCTACATTTAATTATTATTTCCTAGACGTTTCAATAAAATCCATGTGGTGGTTCATGAGATTTTTTACTAACACACACAGATAAAAAGAACATTATTGCTGTTTATAAAAGTAGTTTCATGCTAAACACATTAAAATTATAATTACTACTGTTAAGAATTAATTTATTAACTTTAGAAGCCTTTCTGTTTGTGTTCTGGTGAAATTTGTCAGTGATTTTCAGTTGTGGGAACAGTTTTGCTAATCTGTTAATAGCGGAACTAGCTTATCATTTAGCGGATTAGCCTTTTTATGTAACTGTTTGAAACCATTAGCATACAGATTAGCTCTCGCTAAATTTGATTCCACAAATTTGAAGTCCAGCGGAATAACGTTAGCAGAGGTAAGATTCTTATTTAGTGGATTAGCATTAGCGTAGTTAAAATTCTTATTTAGGGGATTAGCTTTAGCGTAGTTAGGATTCTTTTTTAGTGGATTAGCATTAGCGGAGCAAAGATTTTTATTCAGTGGATTAGCATTAGCCTAGTTAAAATTCTTATTTAGTGGATTAGCTTTAGTGGGATTCTTATTCAGTGGATTAGCATTAGCGTAGCTAGGATTCGTTTTTTGGAGATTAGCATTAGCGGAGCAAAGATTTTTATTCAGTGGATTAGCATTAGCCTAGTTAAAATTTTTATTCAGTGGATTAGCGTTAGCGTAGTTAAAATTCTTATGTTGGAGATTAGCATTAGCGGAGCTAAGATTTGTATTCAGTGAACTAGTGTTAGCGGAGTTAAGATTCTTATTTAGTGGATTAGCGTTAGCTTACTTAAAATTCTTATTTAGGAGATTATCATTAGCGGAGCTAAGATTCATATTCAGTGGTTTAGCGTTAACGCAGTTAAGATTCTTTTTTAGTGGATTAGAGTTAGCGGAGCTAAGATTCTTATTTAGTAGATTAGCATTAGCGGAGCTAAGATTTTTTTTAGTGGATTAAATTTAGCAAAGCTAAGATTCTTATTTAGTAGATTAGCATTAGCGGAGCTAAGATTTTTTTTAGTGGATTAACTTTAGCAAAGCTAAGATTCTTATTTAGTAGATTAGCACTATCGTAGTTAAGATTCTTATTCAGTGAATCAGTGGTTAGTGAAGCTAACTATGGTTAGCTGTGGTGATTTCCTATTTTAAAACACCTCTAAGCTTGTGGCACCATCTGGTGGTACAATTGAGTGATGGCACCAAAATATAATTGACTCATTAGCATGTTAGCCTTTAGCATCTGTTCAGTAAAACTTAAAGCCACAGTTTGTGAACAAATGTTGGACAAAGTAAATCCAAACATCAGTAATTTAGAAATACTGTGTTAGTATTAAAACTAAAGGAAATAGTCAAAACATGCCAAATTTATTACCTAAAATATCTGTTCTAAATTTATGTTGTTTTATTTTCATCTCTTTGACAAACATCACCTCTGATGGAGAACTTCATTATAAAACACTCAACAGAAGTATTTTAACTTTATCACAGTGAAGATCTTTGACACGAAAGCATAAAATATCAGCTTCTTTCTACACAGTCGACACTTGGGAGAATAAATTGGGATCTTTGGGATTTAAAGCGCACTCCTTTTGGTTTTTAATGAAGACCTTCATCACAGCAGCGAGACGAAGCATCAGACACTAAGAGCTTTGACAGAAAAAAGAGCTCCGCTTGATTTTTTTCACTTTCCTTACCGACTTTCTGTCTGGAAACACGAATGGAGGCCGACTAAGAAAGGATTTGTGGACGCCTGCTCGAACACGTGCTTCTCCGTCTGCACCCAGTCGATATCCTGCAGGGCGGGGGGACAGAAACAGAGGGGGAGATGATTACGATCAATCTGTCTGATCGATAGGGTTTCCTCAGACAGACTGCGCTGATCCGTGCAGCGGATCTTTGAGCTCTCTCAGATAAGAGGCTGGGCTGTGACCGCTGCATCACAACAAACACGACCTTCTGTTAATGACGTTCAGGCAGGAAGTTCATCCTTCTTTTTTATGTTCGCTGGAGCCGTTTCACCTCCGATCCGAAAGGCTCATGAGGTGAAACGACTTCAACTAAAGAAGAAAGGAAATCCAGTTCTTTTAATGACATCTAGACAGGAATAAACTGACTGCAGGGTCTGTCAAACTGATTTCATTGCTCAGTTCCCCTCTCTATCCCCGCTTCAATCATGGTTTTACAGCTAAACATCAACACAAATATCAAACCTAAATGTGACAAAGTAAATCAACACAAGTCAAACTGCCTCACAGATTACAGACAGAATCCTTTATGTCTCTTTTAGAGGTGAAATTAGGGAGAATAGTTTGTTTATGTTAATCCAGGAGGCAGAGCTACAACTGCTGACTGAAACCAATGGGGAAAAAACAGGAAGTGACAAATTAAAGTATTTGATATCGTGTTTCTGCTAATTTAGTTCTTATATTTTAACATTATTAACACAAAAAAAAACTAATATTTTTGTGTCCTTGCTGCAAAGGATGCTGGGAAAACTAAGACCGTGAGTCAGCAGATTTGGTCTCTGTAAATGTGGAAATGAGGCTTGTAAAATAAATAATATTAAATGTTAATTTATGATCTTTGGCAGTAGAGAAAATACCAAGATGGTTTCAAACGGAGGTCGAGGTAAAGTGAAGAACTGTTCTGTGGTCAGACGGATCTGAGATTATTTTGGGAAATCAGCTCAAAAGCCTGCCTCTCTGATGGTATGGAGGTGCATTTGTGCCTTTATTATGATGCAGTTTACAGATCTGGAAACACTCCATCAATGCAGAAAGATTTATAAATGTTTAACATCTGCTCCCATCAAGAACTTTAGACCAGACAATGTTCCCTCCAAAACCTCCAGGACTGGTCTCTTCAGGTCCTCCAGGACTGGTCTCTTTAGTTCCTCCAGGACTGGTCTCTTCAGGTCCTCCAGGACTGGTCTCTTCAGGTCCTCCAGGACTGGTCTCTTTAGTTCCTCCAGGAATGGTCTCTTCAGGTCCTCCAGGAATGGTCTCTTCAGGTCCTCCAGGACTGGTTTCTTTAGGTCTTCCAGGACTGGTCTCTTTAGTTCCTCCAGGACTGGTCTCTTCAGGTCCTCCAGGAATGGTCTCTTCAGGTCCTCCAGGACTGGTCTCTTCAGTTCCTCCAGGACTGGTCTCTTTAGGTCCTCCAGGACTGGTCTCTTTAGTTCCTCCAGGACTGGTCTCTTCAGGTCCTCCAGGACTGGTCTCCTCAGTTCCTCCAGGACTGGTCTCTTTAGGTCCTCCAGGACTGGTCTCTTCAGTTCCTCCAG
>JAUBOC010000181.1:26296174-26311014 GCA_032275365.1 Anablepsoides cearensis | reverse complement strand
GACCTCAGCCTGGTTCTGGTTCTGACCTCAGTCTGGTTCTGGTTCTGACCTCAGCCTGGTTCTGGTTCTGACCTCAGTCTGGTTCTGGTTCTGACCTCAGCCTGGTTCTGGTTCTGACCTCAGTCTGGTTCTGGTTCTGACCTCAGCCTGGTTCTGGTTCTGACCTCAGTCTGGTTCTGGTTCTGACCTCAGCCTGGTTCTGGTTCTGACCTCAGCCTGGTTCAGGTTTCAGGATTCGTACCTTTGACTCTCAGGTAGAACAGCAGTGTCAGCAGCATCCCTCCTGCTCAGGGTAAAACGCTCCTTCATGCTCCGGCTCTCACGTTGATCTGCTGCTCTTCATCCAGCTTCCCCCTCATCCTCATCCTCATCCTGCACTCATCAAGCTGCTTGGCTTCTCTGCCCCTCTCTCCTCCTCTTCCTCACTCCTTGATTCCACTTGAACCTCCCTGAAGCTGCTGTGCTGCAGCTTCCTGCCTCACAGACGGCAGCCTCACCTCCGTAAACGTCCAGCCGGCTCTAAAACAAGTCTAATCTGCACAAACTGTTCCACGCTGAAGACAGAACCACATGATCCACTTTTTCTTTTTTTCTTCTTTTTTTTAAATCTGCAGTTTCAGCTTTTTGTCCACAAGATGGCAAAAGTGTCTGAGTTAAGCTAAGCAGCAGCATCCTCTGCACATTTAACCCAGATAGAAACCTAGGCTATAGCTGCTGGATGACATCAACACTTTACCTAAAAAACAACCTAAAAGGTGCATTTATTGCACTTTTTCCTGAGCTGTGTGGTGATATGCATCAACCAAACACAGCAGGTGAAACTTAATGTTAAAATATCCCATAGAAGCTGAAGGTAATGTCAAATAAAATGAGATATTTACAAATCAACACAAAATATGTTTTCTTCTCTAACAAATAAAGTGCTGTCAGTCAGATGGACTCGTGTCAGGGACTGCAAGCAGCCCAAACCATCAGCCCTCCACCACCGTGCTGCAGTGCATTCTGGGTAAAACATCTCTACTATAAGTTATGTGGATCCTTTAGATCAGGGGTGCCCAAACATTTTCCCCAAGAAGGTCAAAATGAAAATGTATCTGTGGCTGTGAGCCAAATGCAGTAATATAATACATGAAATACAAATACTTGTAAAGTAAAGTTCTTTATTTTTAACGATTAGGCTAGCAGCCAGTGTGGTGGCCCACCTTTATTTTAGGTTGTGCACTTGGAGAAAGTCTGCCACAGTCCAGCAGCAAAGGCTCATGGGACATTTCATAAATTGATAAAATGTGAGTTTTTGTGGCCTTATAAAGTGTGCAAATCTACACGTGTGGGTAAATCTAATCTAAATATATCTTGTTGTTACATGTATTTCATGTTTCATGTTTAATCTCAATATGTGAGCCATCATATCAAAATGAGGATTAAGTCAAATTTGGTCAAAATGACCTAATTATATTTTCAGGTTCTTGGCTTAAATGCTATATTTTGATATCTGGATCATCCTGATATTATAAGTAAATCCATAACATATGACTTAATTTGTTTTGTTGGTTAAGATGATACATAAATATTTGGTCTGAATCCTAATTTTATGTAATTTTAATGAGGAATTGTTGATGTCCTTATAAAGAGGAAACCTCAAATTGTATTTAAATATTGATATTTTCCAGCTGAAAAGAAACTAAAACATTGCTATCTCACAGGGAAAATCTAAAACTTTTTAAAGTAATTTATCCTGGAAATCAGGTTTTTTGTTGCTACTGCTCAAATAAGTGCTTTAAAATTTTGTTTTATGATTATATTTCAGACAGTTCATTCAAATAATGCATTGATAAGGCATTTATTCCTGCCTATTTCTCTATATCCCACTTTTAGACCTTATTCTTTTTTCGATGTGACGGGTCACAAATATCAAAGATAAAATCAGCACCACAAGTGAAAACTATCTCCTCTACAGCCCCTTAGATAATCACTGGGCCAGTGGATGACATGACTCAGTGGAAATACTGTTTCTGCAGGTTACAGCCTAACTATGTCAGCTGCTGGTGGGACAAATATGGCCTCACTCTGTGCTCCTCTGCTTTAGATGAACCTAATTCATGCAGCCGTGTTGTTTTCAGAGAGAAGAGGCCGTGACCTTTGACCTGCTGACTGAGGCCTGTAGAGTCTGAGACGGAGCTCACTGCACGGTCTGACCTTCAGGGTGAAGATTGAACTCTAAATGACCTTTGACCTTTCCCAGACTGATGAGCAGCACCAGGTCTATTCTGATGGGGTTTGTTTTTGTTTGTTTAATAAATTCTAACATGATTAAATCTTTTTTTTTCCCACTTTTTATAAGATTTAAATAAATTTAGAACCTGATAAAAACCCGTTCATCCTGGAGCTGAAAGAGGGAGGACCATCTTTTGACTGAAACATATGATCCATTTTGTTTTACAGACATGAGCCTCCACCTGCAGAACAATCTGCTTCATTACATCATAAAATCCTCTCAGGAATCTCTGCAATGAGCAGCAACGAGCCGATAACGCTGACCGAGCTCCCAGACTCCCCACACCCCGATCTGAGGATCGCTCCGGTCTTATCTGGCAACCCGCCGGGCATGAAAACCTCTCCGGTGTTTTCTTAGATCGATCAGAAAGTGAAAGTAATGTGTTGTTAAAGAAAAATGTAAACCCCATCACCGACAGGATGATTAAAGCCCATAAATTCCTCCATAAACAGGTTGAGCTGAGACGGGCTCGCACTAAACCCCTCCTCGCTCTGGGCCCAACACAAACTTGGACTCCATCGGGCCTCTCCTTGCCAGCCCGTGTTGCAACAGCGGGGAGATTGTGTAAGCATTTTCTGCATTCTTCCACAGTGACGAGGGAAGGCTATTCTCCAGGCTGGACTCTGCGTTATCGCAGCAACCTTCAAGACGTTATTATTTATTTTTTTATTTTTAGTTATCTGCGATTCCAGGAGCAAAGAGCAGACTCCGTTAGGAAGCTGTTGGTTCACGCTGACAGAGAGAAGCGTTAAAAACACAAGCTGTCTGATTACATAAAGATGTTCTCCACTTGTGAGTAGCTGGGATCAAAAAACTAAACCTTCTCGTTACACAGAGGAGTTATTGGCAGGAGGTGCCTGCTGATGACAGCATGAACAAATTAAACTTCTAAAATAAGTAAAGCTACGTTCAAACAGGAGCAACAGTCACTCAAATCAGTCTGAATGAGAGAAATCTGATGTTTTTCAGGTCTTTTTCATACGTGGAACTGAATCCACAAATCAGAGAATCGCTCCTATTCAGGACATCCAGGCTCTAATAACAGTTTTACTTCGTAACAGTTCTTCTGTTGTTTGGCTTTAGTTTATGTACCACCATGTGTAAAATTAAAAGTTCATAAATGTCACTAACACCTTTTCATTATATAGCTCACATTCTGAGTGTAAAATCCTAGTTAAAACATTTCCACCAACACTTCAATATTCTTACATTTTGCAATTTTTTACTAAATGTTCAATTTTAATGTTAAACTTTATGTCTAAATCCTAAACCTAAATGTGTAAATCTAAATGTAAAAGCTCAATTTAAAGTTAAAACATTTACTTTTAAAGAATTTTAGAATGTACAGTTCTCCATCATGGAGACAAAAACAAACACTAACACTGCTATCCCTGCTAACTCTGCTAATGCCGCTAACACTGGTAAATTTGCTAACACTTACAAAAAATTACCCAAAAAATCCCACTATTATAGTGATATACTGCAAACTGAAATCTACAAACTTACTGTTTTTAGCTGAGGATTTGATTATTTTTTATGTTTCTTTGAAAAAGCTGATGCTTCACTGTAATTTTACAAATCTTATTTAATCACAAACGCTTGTTTTTGTTGATAAATTAATCTCTTCCAGTGACCACCCTGAAGTGTTGTAAACACACCCCTTCACTGGAGATCAAATGTTCCCAACAGAGACCGGACTTTATGGTTCTGTTGGCCTCGGACCGAGCCAGAACAATCAACAATAACTCACAAAACGCATGAATATTTGGCAAATCTGAAGCGTCCTGACCGAAACATGCAGCATGGGTTTATTTATCTGCGTCGTGTCTCTGCAGCTGGTTTATATAAAAACGCTCAGATTATCAGACCGAGTCCAGCAAGGTGAGCCGGTCAGGCGTGAAGTTCACCGAGCAGAGAAACGCAGACTAAAACAAAAAAGAAGGAGAAAAAAGCTGTGAAAGCAAAGAAGTGTTATTGAAAAGGAAGGACAGAGTAAGACGAGGGGGTGGGGTTATTAAAAGAAAAAGAGGGAGCGCCACAGGGGAGGCTGCTGAAACAAGGTCACATCAGCTGCTGGGACTCAAACCCGCAGCTTCGGCGTGCGTCCTCGTAGTTTGGGTTGTTTGTGGCGGCTGAAGGAACCGTCCGGTGGGAGCGTTACGCAACAGAATCGGCCTTTTGTGGATTAGCCCTCTGAGCAGATGTGCTCCGGGCTGCAGGGGTTCAGTAGCGGGACGCACCAGCAGCTCCACATCCAGCTGCACAACAGAACCAGGTCAGCAGCGGAGGAGGCACCAAAACAACAAAACAGGCTGCAGAGCTGGAACCAGTGGAACCATTATAGTTTTATTAACACCGAGGGCTTTCTGAAAGAGTCGAACAATGAACCGTTACCAAAAACACAGTTTGATGCAACAAAAGTTTACATTTTAACAAACACCTGACGTCTTTAATGGTGCGGTTCTGTTGTCTGCAGCCAGACGGATCACGTGCACAAGCTGGGGTAAAGAAGGAGGATGTTTAGCACACATGCAGAATCTCATCCCGAGTCATTTAACGCTGAATTTTTATGTCTTTGGTGTCAAAGTACATCTGCTGTCCTACAATCTGATTTACCCAGTCGTGGTTCTGCTCTTCTGTAAGGATAAATATTAACTGTGTGACGTTTCACAGAATCACTGAGTTCAGTTTTTCTTCCCTACGTTTTTCAGCATCTAACTCGTTTTCAACAGTTCATATATCAAAACGTTCAGCTCATTCATGTGAGGGGTGCTATGACTTTTGGTATTTCAGCTTGTTTTTTTGTTTTTTTTTTTTACTTTTTTAGCTATTTCACTTTTTTAACCACTTTTTTGCCATTAAAAATAAATGGAGCCATTTTCAACATCCTTAAAATAATTTAAAATGTAATTTAAAATGTTCTGGTTATGCTCTTTTTCATTTTCTTGTGCTAATCCTAGCTACTTTTTTGCTACTTTTAGCTTTTTTCTGCTATTTCAGCTAAAATTCTGCTTGTTTCTGCTATTCTTTTGCTTTTTACTACTTTTTTCTGCTACTTTGTCCTATTTATGCTTCTTACAGATGCTTTCTGCTTTATTCAACTATTCGCTGAAATTTTAGCTAATGTTAAACTGCTATTAGCGAAGGTTAGCTTTTCTAAGCAAAATACACATTTTTTGTAGCTATAATAACTTTTTTCAGCAGCAAACTTGTGCTCCTCATACTTCCTTATGGTAATAAAATAACTTCCAGCTTCTTTTTAACTGTTTTACTGAAAATTTCAGCTGTTTTACTTATTTTACTACAAATTATCACTTATGAAATTTTGTGATTTTGTTTCTGCTTTTTTCTGTTTTAGCTGTTTTTCAATTTTAACTGGGTGCTAACAGCAGCATGAAGCATTCACACTACCATTTCCGCAGGAAATGCAATTTTTCTTAATTTGTGTTTTTTCTCTGAGCGATCAAACACTTTAAGCTCATAAAGTCCTCTGTGAGAGGCCTCGGCTGCACAGAAACCCCCTTCAGATGATCCAGAAAACCCACCAAACCCAGATCTCAAATCTCTAATCGGTTCTTTCCGTGGATTTGTAAGAAAGAGATTTATCAGAAACGAACAGGAACAGAGAAAGTTTCAATTATTTGTTCTTAAGAGAATTTTTTTTTTTTTTCATCTGGGGAGTGATATGACCTAAATTCAGGCCGGATAAGGCAGCCGCCTCGTTACTTAAAGGTTTACTTCTAACCCAGTTAGTAAAAATAGGCAGAGACACAAAAAGAACGAGTTCCTGACAAAACATGAGCAGCAGAAACCCGAGCGTATTTACGTTTGCTAACCGAACTGATAGATTCTCACATTTCATTTCCTCTGAGGCTGCAGGAAACCCGATCCTTCTGTCAGTATTTTTTACTCCAAATATGTGCAGTTTTATATCTGTAAACGTGATCGTTTTACTTTTAGCTCAACTGTGAGGAAAAAAAAGCCACTGAAAGATCAACAGAACGACTGAAACAAGAAGGTTTCAGGTCTGCTGAGGAATGCAGCGTTTCCCTCAGGCTGGGCTGAACTAAATTATTCACATGATTCCTTTATTTATTAAAAGTAAGATTAAGGTAAGGAGTGGTTTAAGGTCCAATAAGTGGGTTTATTAAAAACTGTTTGACTTTGTGTAAAAATAGACTAAATGTCTGTCAGGAATGTGAGAAGTTTCTGCAGGTGACTCAGTTCTGTGAAGCTTTTTAGCCTCTTCTGGCTTTTTGTTTGCTTATACAGCTCATATTAGACTAAATGAACATGTTCTGTATCTGACTGCTTGAACCGGACTCAAACACCTGGAACTGCTCCAAACCAAAACCTGCACCTTCTACATTCAGAAGCAGAAAACCCCAGGAGGACACCTGAACCAAATGATCCCTGCAGACACCTGAGCTACTCCAACACACAGGTGTGTATGAAAATGAACCAACATCTAATATCATGAGTATAATTGTAAAAAATACTGTGATATTTTGGTCATAACGACCAGCACTAATGGGATTTTAGTTTGAATGATTGGCAGCACGGTGGTTCAGTGCTCAGTTGTCTCTGCACTCACAGCCCTGTTGACACAGGTGTGATGATGTAACTGATGACAATAGAGGGTAAATTTCTACCATAGGCCATCTTCATATCGTTTCATATCACATATACCACACAGCTCTAAGGGTCTATCTTAAAACAGTTGAATGGCTCAGTGTAGGTCAGACACATCTATATTCCTGACAAATGTCATGTTGATCAGTGCAGCTGTTTCTGTGCTACAGATGACCACATATATTGAATAACAAACTGTATGAAAACATAATGACCCTCGCACACGAAGCTGGGGTCATAATAAGCAGCGATGCACAGATCTGTCTTTAAACCACAGCAGTGCATCTAAACGTGTTCAGAGGTAAAAATATCTTCATCCTTTTAGCAGCAAAAAGTCAGGCTGTTTATTTTTAGCTCTGCCTCTGTCTGCATCTGTGAGCAGCAACACAAACGACCCAGAACCTTTACAGCACATCATGTGTGAACTTTAATACTGACTCAGGCTCGTCTTCATCACCTGACGCCTCTGCTTTATACTCCTCTTCCTCCCTCTGTGTTCCTCTTTCTGTGCTCACGCTCAACAGGAGTGTAAAGAATCACACTCATCTGCATCTCAGCTGGATAATCAGCGTGAGGAATACTAACACGAGCTACCAGCGCTAACGTTTGTTTGTTTGTTTCAAACTCTGGCATCAACTCCACCATCAACAATAAAACAACAAAACAATGAGTGTCCAAATATTTAGCTTGTGTGTTCGCTGAAAAACTCCATCAAAAGACGGATTTATTCAAATGTTTAGTCAATATGAAGGCGGAGTCATAACAGAGGAGCGCGCCTGTCACCCACAATGCATCATTCTCCTCGGCACAGAAACGTCAGTGTGTTAACGGCAGAACAATGGCGCTCTGCTGTGCCACATCAACACCCCGCTGACAGAGAGACGATTCAGAGCCGCTGCAGCAACACGGAGCTAAAATCAACCTGCAGCAGGGCAGAGGAGGTCAGGGGGAAGAGTGAGGCCAGGACAGGCGTTTTAAGGTCAACACTGTGTGATACAGACTCAAAAACGTGTTGGATTTTTCACACATCAAAAAGTCGTGTCAATAAGAAAACATGTGAGCATTAAAGACCCAGCTCTGCCTGAGGGAACACACACACCACCTGACTTTATCACAGGTTTAGAACATTTTACACTGAGAAGTGACAGAATTATAAAAGTTTTGATCAAATGAAAACTAGCAAGACACTAAGCTAAAGCTTAAATGTTAAAAAAGGGCTAGCAAATATCTTTATAAAACATTAATACAAAACTAAAAGCTAAAAGTAACAAAACACTAGCTAAAATAGCAAAGGGCAAGCTAAAAGTAGGCAAATAGCTTAAAAGTTTGCTAAAAGTAAAAATTGCTAACTGAAAACTAAGCCCAGCTAAAACCTAAATGAAAAAAAATTCTAGCTTCAAGCCAAAGTTAGCAAACAAACAGTTACAAAAAAAATGATAAGAGTACAACAAGGCTAGCTAAGGGCTAAAAGTAACAAAACACTAGCTAAAGTAGCAAAATGCTAACTATAATCTAAATGTAGCAAAAGCCAAGCTAAAGGCTAAAAGTAGACAAAACATAGCTTAAAGCTAAAAGTAACCGAAGGCTTTAGAAAAACTAAAACTATCATAAGGCTGGCTAAAAGTAAAAATAGCAACCCAAATGTAGCAAAAGGAAGCAAATTAGTAGCAAAACATTAAGCTAAACCTATATGCAGAAAACTCACACCAAAAGTACAAAAAGACTAGCTTGAAACCTAAAAAACAACAGCCAAAACTATCAAAAAGCTAACTAAAACCTAAAACTTCAGCAGGCTAGCTAAAAGCTAAAAGAAACAAAAGTAGTTAAAGTAGCAAAAGAGTCAAATCTACATGTAGCAAAAGCAGACAACGTATAGTTTAAAGCTAAATGTAACCAAAAGTATCAAAAGATTAGCTGTAAGATAAAACTATCAAAAGGTTGGCTATAAGCTAAATTTAGCAAAAAGGTTAACCAGTTAGCTAAGAACAAAAAACATCAAAGATTAAAACAGCTGAACTAAAATGAGCTCTTCTTTGTGGCAGGGGGAGTTGTGGAACAGAAGCTACAGAAGCTGAGTCTGATCGGGAGGTTGCAGGTTTGAATCCACAGATCAAATAAGACAAGAATTTTTGTGTGAAAAGTGAAGCAGCAACATCTGCCTCCATCTTTATTTGCTGACTTTGAGTCTGTTTAAAACCATCCGACAAACACAAACAGGTGAAAACATTGTCACCCTTTGCTCCTCGGCTGCAGATAAAAAGCTTCCACACCCTGATGAACGGCTGAGCCTCCCTGCAGCTCTGCTAGCAGCAGCAGCAGCAGAGAACATGTGGGTGTGCTGCAGTGCAGCAGGGAGGCCTGCCTGACCAGTTACAGAAGCACCGCAGCTATTTCTGGAGCCGGGGGATGTTCAGAAGTCCGGAGGTGTGCCGGGCGGGTGTGGAGCCGAACTCAGCCGACGTCCGGCTGCCATCGTTAGTAATCACCACTGACGTAATCACAACGCCTTCCAACCAATCAGCTGATTGACAGACGGTTACACACAGTGATGTGTTAAATCACCACAGATACTTTCAGCTTTTAGCTTCCCTTTTTCAGACATCCTAAAGTTACATCAAGCTAAGTTTTCATCAGCAGGTTCTAAAAACACAAACATCCAGGTTTCAGGAGAATCTACAAGAAATCAAAACTAATTCCTCAAATCAATGAATAAATAAAGGAGCAGCAACACAAACACATCAGCTGATAATTAATTTATTTCCAAATCCTCAAAACAAAAAATGCACCTGGACTTAAAAATAAAAATAAAACAAAAATGGCAACACAGGTTTTTAAACGGTTTCCTCCTCGACTGATAAGAAAAGCATTAAACACTCGCTTTGTTGTGGATAAACACAGAAAAGATCAAATGTTGCTCTCGCATTTGTAAAATGTCACAGCTTTAGGCTCATTTAGAAGGTTAAAACATTGTTTATATCATTTTAAACTTAAATATTCGAGTTTCAGACATGATTAGGAGCCTAAAGGTCAACATTTATATAAAAAAAACAATAAATGTTTTACCATAAATTATAGATTTATCCAGAACTGAACACTTTGTCTGATCCTCTGCACTGTTTTTTAAACTATGGTTCCCACACAGACCCATAACGCCGATCGATAGTTTTAGGATGGATTTTTCTCTGCTGTCACAGTTATTGTTTCGTAACGCTGACGGCTGGGTTCAACACCGTGAGTTTAACCAGTAACTTCTGCTGATTCACAGAGTGGCACCACCCACCATCTGCCGACTTTAAAAAGACACAAAGTGTTAAATTATGAAGCGGTGAGACATCTCGTCCCTTCAGAACATCTTCGCTCCGTCCGCGGCGTTTGCTGAAACTTGGGTTTTCACCTTCAGTGAAAGGACAGAGCGATTATATGGACGTTACATAACGGCATTGTTGGACACGCAGCCGAAGCGCTGATCCCATTTTATGTTCTGTATGCAACAGTAATCTGAAGTGACGTGATGGAGAGTTCGATTTTATCCTTAATACACCATTAACCCCAATCGATGCAGCTCCCAGCCCTCGCTCAAATGTTTAAGATGATTTAAGCACCAAACAGACCACGGTTTTAGTCTCTAAAAACTATTATTGGTAACGCCACTTTAAAACGTGACGGAGTAAAGAGAAGTTTCTGCTCATAATAATGTAAACGTTCCTGCAGGATTAACATTATTTCTGTAATTAGCTTTTCTTTTCAATCTGATCATAAGTTTGTTCATGTGAGCTGGAATCAGACTTAAATAATCAGCTTATAGTTGAAGGTTTTCCAGTAATTCTAGGTTTTGTAAATTTAAAACAGAATTTGGCACTCAGAGCATCCATTTGATATTTGTATTTGAAAGTATTTACCCTAAGAACACAACATTTCAAGATTTCTGCAAAAGAAAAATTAAACAGAAATAAATTACAGTTTGCAATAAAATATACTACAACAATTTTTAATAAAACAACAAACCATCTTTATAGCAGGGTTGGGCAATATTGGCATAAAAATTGATCATGATTAATTGTGATATTTAGCTGATAACGATTAAGTTGCGGAGTAATCAACGCCTGCATGTGGCCGATATTGTGACCTTGGTTTGCATTTTCTGGTTTATGAGGGTGTTTCAGATAATTAAACAAATTCGTACATTTAGCGTTAACAGCTGACAGTGAGTGTGTCGTACACAAAATTTCATTATCACTAGGCTGAAAAAAATTGTGTAAGAAATTACAGATACACTCAAATATCACGATATTTCATTTCCTGATACTTTATTGATTCTCTAAAGTGCTTTTTATTCAGGATTAAAACATAATCTTTCATACCAACGACTCATTTGTATTTTGTAAGTTAGCCTCTGGCCACTAGTTGGCAGCAGTCAGCCAGACATTTGACTCCGGAGAGTATAACGCTAGCTCAAACTTTAGCATTGTGGGTAAACATGATCACTAAGTACTGATGGCTGAATCTGAGCAGACCAGAGCTCATACCCAACTGTCCCGTATTACCCAGGATGGCCGTATTTTATAGAGGTGCAACAATACATGTAGCCGTATCGAACCGTTCAATACAAAGCTTTAGGTTCAATACACACTAAGTATGGAACAATACAAATTTTTTAAAATTTATTTTATCAACTTGTCTTCTGAAGACGGTCTGTGTTGAAGAGATCTGTAGATCAGTAGATCTGTGCTCAACTACTCCATCTGGGCTGCATTGTGAGAAACTTGCTGTTTTAGCAAACATTTAATTTAAAAACTGTACTTTTGAGGTTAAACAAATGTTCATACTTAAGTTCAACAAATTACAAGTTATGAAGACCATGGAAACTTCTCTTTTTTTGTATCAAAAAAATATTGAACCGTGAGACTAAAGTATCGAACTGAACCGAATCGTGAAGCTTCTGTATCGTTGCACTCCTAGGGGTCTGCAACCTGCAGCTCTGGGGCCCACATGTGGCTCTTTGGTCCCTCTGCAGTGGCTCTTTGAGAATGTGACCAAACATAACAGAATATTTTTTGTTGTTTTTTATACTCACAACATAAATCAATGTGTATGCAAATATGTGGTCAATACTAATACACAAACTAAAACATGTTAATTCATGCTAGCCTGTTGTTGTAGTCTGTGCTTAAATAATCCAACTCCTTTCTATGATCTCTCTCTCAAATCCATCAGAATTACTTCTAAAGAATTTTAAGACTACATAATAAGAATTAGAAAAAACATATGCCTGAATAGTTCAGTTGTACTACTTTTTATAAAATTATTCATAAACTATATATGGTATTTTTCTTTTTTTTTTACATGAATATAGTATTTTCATTTGTCATGATGTATAAAAATAATAAATAATAAAATTCACAATACATTTTTAATTTTATAATGTCACCTCCACTGGCCGTAAAGGTTCCAGAAAAGGCCTTGAAAAGGCCCACGAACTGCCAGTTGATAATCACTTTTGTATCTTTTTTTGCGGCTCTGGACACATTTTATTGGTGAGACAAGGAGCAAAAATAGCTTTTTTGATTGTAAAGGACCCCTGGCCTAACCACTGAAAACATTTGTAAAGTAAGAAATGTACAAAAGATATATAAAACATACTGAGTTGTTTTTTATTTGAATTTTTGGAGAAAAAATGTAAATGTATATTGCCTGGCTTACAGTATCACAATATATCACAATATTTCGTATTGTGACCAGTGTCATGATACGCATCATATCACCAAACTCTTGTCCTGGTTATCATGTAGCTCTAATGGCATTTTAAATGCAAGTGGAAATAATAATTTTTTGCAGCTTTACTTGATGATTAATTGCAATTTTACCCAACCTTACTTTATTTTAAGTGTAACAGTTTTCACTGTGTAACCATATTTACCATCTATCAATACATTTTTTAAACACACCTTTGTGCAAAATGGGTTTAAAACCATGAACAACTTCCTTAAAGGAAAAAAATATTTGTTGAGTAAAAATGACCTCTTTAATCCTCACTGCTTTGTGTTTATGTGTCCATTATATTCATTCAGTGCCAGCCCCACTTTGGGAATAACTGCCCTGAGGACTCGTCTGATATAATGTCTCCATTCACCCTCTTATCAACCACACAGTCAAACCCTCCTGCTGTGGCCAGAACACTAATACAATACAATAACAACGTATTAAAACACAGCCACCGGAGGCCAAATCAAAAAGACGCCTGTTTCCTTTCAAAGTCAACGAGTTCAGAGTCGATAAAACAAAGACAGAAATCATTAGGAACGCGGTCGACGGTGTTTTTATGTTACGGCTTCAAGGCTTCTCTAAGTTTCCTTCTGGGACTGATGAACCGGCTTCTTTTCTCCACAGCCAGAATGACTCGTCTCATTCTGCTCTGGCTTTGGAGACGCTTTGAATAAAACCATCTGCCGGGCCGCATGACGACTTATTTCTGTACTTCTGGTGATTTTCACTAAAACTCCACAAATTCAGAAATGCAACTCTGCTTTGGAGAAAAACAAGAGCTTATGTTTTGTTTTTTCAATCAGTTAAAACTTGAAACAGGAATAGAAATTTAAAAAGGCACATAGTTGAAGCTTTTATAGGTAAAAAAAAAAATACTAATCAAATCAAAACTTGATGGCAGAAAAACAAACTGGAGCTGCCTGAAACCCTTTAGACGTAGTTTCCAAGTTATCCTGTAGTTGTTGAGGTAAATAAATCCACGAAGCAATCAGATTATATCTCTGAGTCGAAACATTCCAGGGGATTACATCAGTGGCTGCAACTTAAAACAAGTAATGAGTAGGAGCTGAAATTAGAGTTTTAGAAGTAGCTTCCCTTCCCTGGTTCCAAGTCAGGGATCATGAGCTTATGTAATACCACCGTTAGCTGGTTCTGGGTCAAACAAACGCACTTCCTGCTGCACAGTTGAGCAAACAGGCAGTGAAGTTAGATGATCTCCAAAGATCTAACCGCCCTGTAGACCATCATTTTTTATTTAACCTTTATTTAACCAGGTAGAGCTCATTGAGATTAAAAATCTCTTTTTCAAAAGAGAACCTGGTCAAGAACAGCAGCAAAATTCAAAACTACAGATATTGAACTGAAATCAAATACTTCATGATAAATAAAAAAAAAAAAACAAGAAACACTCATAAAAAAGTAAGATAGGACTAAAATAGAGTACAAAATCAGTTAAAACATTTACAAACAAAGGTCTTAAGTACAAACTGATTACAAATGGTCCTAAAAACATTAAGAGACCAACTCCTTCAACTTCAGGTCTTTCTGATCCCAGATCCAGTCTGAGGGAGCAGCAAAGTTGAAGGAGCTTTTGTCATAATCAGTGCGAACCTTAGGCATCATAAAAATATCAATGCTATGGCTAACGGGGGTTAGCCCTCCCTAATGAGGAGTGAAGCTATGAAAGATGAAGAAACTTCTGTCAAACAATATTTAAACTGATTTTTCACTTGTTGGTTGAGTTTAGAACAGCATCAACACCAAATACAAGAGAGAAAACAGAATCATTCTTCAATGGGCTCATTTTACAGATTACACCCTGAAGGATTTATTATTGTATATAGGGTTAAGAGGTTGACAGGTGTTAGGGCACACCCCTTTAGTTTGATCATTCAGGTCAATTCTGTTCAGCCTAAATGAGACGTACTGTGCTTTATGCCTTGTGTTTACAGACTGAAGATAGAACAATGTAGCATTGATGGAATTTATCATTAATGTGGAGGATTATTTATGTTTTCATCTATTTTTATAATGTCTTTGTTTATGATACTCTATTATATTTTTCCATGAAACTGGATTGATCTTTAATTAGTTAAAAACATGGATGACTCTTAATTTTCTGCTTCTAAACTCAGATAAGACAGAGGTTATGGTTTTTGGACCTGAACAT
>JAUBOC010000181.1:26228806-26243091 GCA_032275365.1 Anablepsoides cearensis | reverse complement strand
GACCTCGGAGTTCAGCGAAATATGGTAGGTAATTTGCGGGGGAATTTTTACTTTACAAATTACTGACATGGCAGATTCACACGGGATTAAGAACACAGACGACCTCTGTAATTATTACAAATCACATGGGGTCCCTAGGTAAAACTAATCCCGTCAGAATAGGGCTTTAGTCACCTAAATCCATAAAAATAAATGCATACAGACTTAGTAAGCATTCCCTTATTTGCAACCCGTACATATCACATATTAAAAAACTCGATAGCTTGTGGAACAAATAAAAAAATTTGGATCTCTTCTTAGTAAAGAGACCGTCGCCCAGATGGTGAGAGTTTGAAGCAGTGAGCCGGGGGGTGGGTATTGTCAATCATGTAAATACTCTCCGTAATGAGTAATGCAATTCTTAACAATGTACTTGATGTTGTGACTCCATTTTTCTTGGCCACTGAAGCATTTCCAAACCAACAAATGACACAGAATGATAATACACTTTCAATAAAACCACAAAAAACACGTGAAGAATCTGGCTATGAAGATCAAAGGACGGCAACTTCTTTAAAAAGTACATTTGTTGTTGCATCTTTGTGCTGATGTCAGGCCATAAATCCCACTTCAAGCACAAGATATTTAAAACTAGTAACAGACTTCAGCTCACCGTCAGTCTGTTTGCTTTCCCTAAAACATATGGACATTCCTTTTAAAACCTGATGAAAACCTGAAGTTATTTTTCTTACCATTGTTCATTTTGTATAGTACCTGTTGTTTCTCCTCTCTGAAGGTATTGAGCCAGTAGGAAATGTTGTGATGAAGAAGGCGGAGTTTACTGTTGAGACCATCAGTGCAGGGATGGGAGAGGTTCTGGTTTACGTGGAGGACCCTGCAGGACACAGAGAGGAGGTCTGACCAATTTTCAATACATCGTTCTTTTTTAAAATACTTTTTTAAAAGCGTTTTTGTAAACTTTGAGCACCTTTTTTTTTTTTTTTTTAACCCTCCAGGCTAAAGTGACGGCAAACAACGACAAGAATCGGACCTACTCCGTTTATTACATCCCCAAGGTGACCGGCATGCACAAGGTGAGTGCTGTGGTTTTTAAATTTGCAGCCATCTTGGGATGACGGGAATGTTTGCGGAGACATTTTTAACTCCTGCTTTGTTTTTTGCAGGTGACTGTGTTGTTCGCTGGGCAGCACATTTCTAAGAGCCCCTTCGAGGTGGAGATCGGCATGGCTCAGGGAGACTCCAGCAAGGCCACAGCTCAGGGTCCGGGTCTGGAGCCCTCAGGAAACATCGCCAACAAAGCCACCTACTTTGACGTCTACACAGCAGGTAACGCATAGAAAAAGTGTCATGTTTGCCATCGAATGGAACCAGAACCTAAATATTCTGTTTTTTTTTTTAAGGTGCTGGTGTCGGCGAGGTTGAGGTGGTGATCATGGACCCTGCCGGGAAGAAGAACACTGTCCCGTGCACCATCGAGGACAAAGGCAACAGTAGCTACCGCTGCACCTACAAACCCACTCAGGAGGGCCAGCACACCATCTTCATCACCTTCGCTGGGGGTCAGATCAGCAAGAGCCCCTTCACTGTGGTCGTTGGAGAAGGTAAGAGCGTCAGATTTGAAACCTGAGCAGTAATTTCTCTTCTAGTGTCTAATTGAGCTGTTTTCCCTCTGCTGTACTGGCTGTTTCCTTGTCTTCTCTTCGACAGAGGCCCGTTGGCATCTGTCCACTCTCGGGAACGGCCTCTTGCCTCTGCTGTCATTTCCTGTTTCCTGGCATCTCTCTTGGGTAGCCGCTGCGTGACCGACTGTATGCATGAGTGCTTGTGCTCTGTGATCATGGATGTTTTTAACAAACTTATCTAACCCTTGTTTTTTTCCATTCTTAATTGGATGCCTTCCTTATGACTAATTCTCTCTGTTTAGACTGTGTGTTCCTTTTTAGAGCTGTGAGTTCAAAATGAATCAAACATCCTATTTTAGGATTTTTGAGGACACTTTGCTAACAATCAATGTTTTCTCTAAAACATTCAGTACAGTTTGTGGTTTAATTAGAAAACTGACACTAGTTTTTCAGCACACTTGTCACAAATTTAACTTTAACACAAGGAGATTCTGTTAATGACATCTTTTAGTCACTTTCCTGGAAAATATCTTGTGGTTTCTTCTGGGTTTCAGCTGCTTCCTGCAGGCAGTTCAGCTGTGACTCAGCAGCTCCTTTTTTTTTACCCGTTTAATCGGGAGATAAGAGGGATGCTTCACTTCCTCACTTCCTTCCATGTGGGGTCTGTAGATTATTTTGTGGGATAAGATGAGGCACCAGAGGGTTTGGGGAAGGAGATTAAACAACTTGAAAGTTTTCCAGAACTTGTTTTGTGTGACGGTTGCTGTTTTTATTTTTCGGTCCACTTCTTCTCCACTAAAACCTGCGTGTGATTGTCAAACTAAAGTGTGTTGTCCTGTGTCCACAGCGTGTAACCCCAGCCTGTGCAGAGCAAAGGGTCGCGGTCTGCAGCCGAAGGGCCTGAGGGTGAAGGAGACCGCAGACTTTAAGGTCTACACTAAAGGAGCCGGCACCGGAGAGCTCAAAGTCTCCATCAAGGGCCCCAGTGAGTTCAAACATGAGTTTTAATTTGTATGCAAAATTGGCCGCCCAGTTGATAAGATTTGACTGCAGATCTGTCTGTAAAGCTTGATTTCGATTTTCATTTTTTCTTTTTTTACAGAGGGACTTGAGGAGCCATGTAAAAGGAAAGATCTCGGAGACGGCGTGTACGAGTTTGACTATTACCCCACCACACCTGGAACGTACAGCATCACCATCACCTGGGGAGGACAGCACATCCCTCGCAGGTCTGCTGCACTAACAGATATCTGTACCCCTGATGTCTACGGTCTGATTGACCCTTCCTTTGATTTTTAGTCCAATCGAGGTCAAGATTGGTGCCGAGGCCGGCCAGCAGAAGGTCCGGGCCTGGGGTCCGGGACTGGAGGGAGGCATCGTTGGTAAATCTGCTGACTTTGTGGTGGAAGCTGTTGGAGATAATGTCGGAACACTGGGTACGTTCAAAACCCACCAGAAATGCATGCAAAAGTCTGGCGATGTTTTGTTTTTTTCACTGCTGCACGTGTGTGTGGTCGGCTCAGGTTTCTCCGTGGAAGGTCCATCTCAGGCAAAGATCGAGTGTGATGACAAAGGCGATGGATCCTGCGACGTGCGCTACTGGCCCTCGGAGGCTGGCGAGTACGCCGTCCACGTGCTCTGCAACAACGAGGACATCCAGCATTCACCGTTCATGGCTGAAATCGTCAACCCACCTGCCAAAGACTTCTACCCCGACAAAGTATTCTCATACCCCAAAACACATTGATCTAAAGAGGCTGGAAGTGCTGGTAGGTTTTAATGTTTGTTGGTTTCAGGTGAAGGCGTTCGGTCCAGGCCTTCAGAGCAGCGGTCTGGCTGTTGGGAAGCCCACAGAGTTCACTGTTGATGCCAAACAAGGAGGAAAAGCCCCTCTGAAGATTTTGGCTCAGGTACTTTTAAGACTTTTCTTTTTGTTCCTCCATTTAGCAATACCTTCCAAACTCTCATTGATGGTAAAGATCTGTTTTGGATTCTGTGTTGCTTCCATATACATTTAAATAAACTTGATACAGTCGTCGGTGGGCACCTCAAATCTCTAAAGGACTCTGTTGACGATTGTTTTGTTCTTTTTGAGCCATAATGGAAACATTTAAAATTTTCTGTGCAGGATGGAGAAGGAAATCCTGTGGAGGTCCAGGTTAAAGATAACGGCAATGGCACATACACCTGTACGTACACGCCACGTAAACCAGTGAAACACACAGTCATGGTGTCCTGGGGAGGAGTCAACATCCCCGACAGCCCATTCAGGGTGAGTACATACCCTGAATTTATTTATCATATTTTTTTGTTGTAGAGTTTTTGAGTTTGTGTTTTCAACACAGATGAATATTGGAGCCGGCTGCCATCCAAACAAAGTGAAGGTGTCTGGACCTGGAGTTGCCAAGACGGGCCTGAAAGCATTTGAGCCGACATACTTCACTGTGGACTGCGCCGAAGCAGGTCAAGGTAAAACAATCAGGATTTTAATGATAATGAATAATACATTTTGTTTAAAAAGCACCTTTCAGAAGAGTCTAGGACATTCTGTTATGCTGATGACACCCAGCTCTACATGTTCGACACAAATTATTTACAAAGGAGTTTTTTGCAGCTACAATTGAAATTATAAGCTTGAATGTAATTTCTGATGTTTTTTGTCCTCAGGTGACATCAGCATAGGAATCAAGTGTGCCCCCGGTGTGGTGGGACCTGCAGAGGCTGATATCGACTTTGACATCATCAGGAACGATAACGACACGTTCACTGTCAAATACACTCCTCCTGGTGCCGGCAGCTACACCATCATGGTGCTGTTTGCTGAACACGTAGGTTTAAATCCCGCATCGCAAATCAGAGTAACACCAGCATATTATGTGTATAATAAATGTTTTTTCTTTAGGCCATTCCGATGACGCCCATTAGAATCAAAGTGGATCCTTCTCATGATGCCAGCAAAGTTAAGGCCGAAGGACCAGGACTCAGTCGTAGCGGTACAACAGCTTTTAATCAAATTTAAAGAAGATTGTGCTGTTTTAATTAGTTTGTCTTTAGTTTAAAAGTAGTTCAATGAACCCGAAGTAAACATGAAGATATATCTAGACCACAAGGCATTGCAAAATACTGACACTAAGCATTAGTAACTATAAAAAGGTCAATTGCTTTTTGTTTGAATAATTAAAGTAGCTAGAACTTGTAGATTAAGTTTAATTATATAGGATTTATTTTACAGTTTGGTTAAATAGATAGCTTAAAATTAACTGTGGGAGAGTAATATAACTAACTAGCAGAACTTGGTAGTCAACTGTTGGCAGTATCTTATGCTAGTTAGCTTTTTGAAGCTAATTGGCTAATCTATGCTAAATGGCTTTTCTAAGCTAATTATCTAAGCTATGCTCATTGGCTTTTTGATGCTAATGGGCTTTTTGCAACTTTACTCTTAGTTATGGTTTTATTTAATGATTTTATTCAAGTGCTACAATATTTCTACAACCTAAAACATTTTCCATTTTGAAATGTCTATTTTCTCCAGTTAATTCAAGAAAAATAATTGCTAGTTGCTAGCTAATGCAGCACTGTTGGCCATCTATAGCCAGAATGCAGTTGTGAATTGTTTTAATGGTTTAATTAAATTCAAAATAAGAAGGTAACAACTTTCAACCTAAACATATTTTAACGGTTTAATAAAAAAAAGAAAGTTGTGTAAATGTTGACATCTTTTTATCTTGTCCAGATGGATTTTGAGAGATCAACTGTAATTATTATTTATTTATTTTTTAGGGGTTGAATTAAACAAACCCACTCACTTCACTGTGAACACCAAAGGAGCCGGAAAGGCCAACCTGGACTGCAACTTCACCGGTCCAACCAAAGCAGAAGCTGTCACAAACTTTGAGATCATAAACAACCACGACAACACGCACACTGTGAAGTACACACCTGTGCAGCAGGTAAAATGATCGAAACTCTTGCGTGTTTATAAACGGTCCATATCGTTGCATGTGTATAAGAAAATTAGACATGTATCTTTTAGGAAAAGGTTGAATTAAAGGTTTTTTTCCACTGATTTCTTTGCCACATCAGGGTTCTCTGGGAGTTGCTGTGACCTACGGTGGAGATCACGTTCCCAAGAGTCCTTTCAACGTGGCAGTGGCGCCCACTCTGGACCTCAGCAAGGTCAACGTCACCGGCCTGGGAGACAGTATGTACTTTATTATGACTCATTAATTTCAGCCCTCAAGCTACATAATTTAATTTTACTTGGCTGTATTTAAAATACTCTTCGAAGTACCTTATCAAGTTTCTGTATGTTAGTTTCTAAATTCTAAAGGGTTTATGGCTGCACACAGGTTCTACTGTCAACCTTGTTTTATCTGTAATTTGTTTCCAAACTGAAGCTGGAGTACTTTGTTTGTGCAGAGATGACTGTTGGTAAAGACAAGGAAGTGACGGTCAAATCCAAGGGTGCCGGCGGTCAGGGCAAAGTTGCTGCCAAGGTGACCGGACCATCAGGAAAGCCAGTGGCTAGTAAGGTAAAGTTTGCCGTTCCAAATGTCCCCGGTGTCAAATAATTGGTGTAAAAAAATGACACGCCAAAGAATAATGTATTTTGTTGCAGGTGGAGCCAGGCCTGAGCCCAGAGACCAGTCAGGTGAAGTTCATCCCTCGTGATGCCGGGCCGTACCAGGTCGAGCTGACCTATGATGGGGTTCCGATCCCTGGATCGCCCTTCAACCCCACAGCTTATCCTGCTACGGACCCCTCCAAGGTTTGCTAAAGATGGTGACATGCCTTAAAGAAGAAAAGAGTCATCTCACCTGCTCTCGCCTCTCCTCAGGTACGTTGCTCTGGACCAGGGTTGGAGCGCGCCAAGGTTGGGGAGACCGGGGAGTTCATTGTGGACTGCACCAACGCCGGTCCCGCCGAGCTGACCATCGAGATCATCTCTGACAGCGGCACCGAGGCAGAGGTTCACATCCAAGACAACGGAGACGGGACCTACACAATCACCTACATCCCCCTCTACCCCGGGGCGTACACGCTCACCATCCGCTACGGTGGCCAGGATGTGCCAAACTTCCCAGCCCGACTGGCTGTGGAGCCTGCGGTTGATGCCAGCGGCGTCCGCGTGTTTGGACCAGGAGTGGAGGGCAAAGGTAACGCAAAGCTTGTGCAAGCAGACAGCATTAGGTCCTCTGGCGGTGATAGTTTTTCCCATGTAAAAGCAGAAGTGAGGATGATTTTGAAGAGGCACTTCCTGGATTTGGCCTGGGTCCAAATCTCCCAAGACGTACTTCTCTTTGTGTTCTTAAATGAGTTATTTTAACATTTTGTTGTCTTGATGTGTAAAACTCCCAACATATTTGGTTAGAGGTAAATGGCTTGAACATATATAACGCCTTATTAAGTCCACTTGGACCCCAAAGCGCTTTACCCTTCAGACATTCACAGCCGCCCCACATATTTCTAAACACAAGCCACCTTTGGGAAGTCCAGACTTTAGGAGGTCTTAAAAAAAGACTTGAACTCTACCTCCTCTGAGTTTTGGGTCAAGATGACCGTGCCAAGAAATGAAGGTCTTCTGGAGTTTTGGTGTCGTATTGAGCTGGTAAAAAAATCTGCAGAGCTGAAGGTTCTGATATTTGAAGGTTAAATGAGCAGGGGGGGACTGTTTTAGGAAGCTTTAAATTTTAATCTTCAAAATCAAAAGGTGAGCGATTTGGTGAGGTAAAGATCCTCTAACCGTTAAAATTTAAGAAGTCCAAAAGGAGAAAGTCAACATGTTTGGTTTATATTTGTTTTTTGTTTTTTTTGTAGGGGTTTTCCGTGAGGCCACGACAGACTTCACCGTGGATGCTCGAGCTCTCACACGGACCGGAGGCGACCACATCAAAACCCTCATCAGCAACCCGTCTGGCAGCCGCACGGACGCCCTGATCGCCGACCTCGGAGACGGGATGTACAATGTGGAGTACACTCCCTACGAGGAGGGTGAGGCGTTTGTTTTTTCATTATCGTATATAAAAAATACATCAAGCCCCCAATGAGAGCGGTGCAGAGAGAAGAAAATAATCTTATTGTGAAAAAGGTAACTTGAAACAATCTTTAACAAACAAAAACATCATCTATCCTTCATGTCTTCTACTAAATACTACATTTTCCCAATAAATTCTCCTTAGTCATCATTTTCAACATTATAGATTGTTTTGGAAGTTTATCAGTATTAATGCAACAAACATTCCCTTCAGGCTAGTTTGAAATAAGAGGTTTTTACAAAAAAATGTCTATTCCTTTTAAGTTTATAATGACTTTAAGATTTAAAGGTAATATTTTTATGTGAACCTTACATTGCTTTAAGATACTATAAACAACCAAACCATAAAGTTTCAATAATTTCAACAGTTTAAATTTATTTGTTTCAAGGATAACCCCTTGAGGTTTAACAGTATTTTCAAGCGGGTTCTTGATGATGAAATAAAATTTGTTTGACAAACAAAAAATCCCCCCTAAAAATAGAGCTGTAAGAATAGTTTTTTGTGTTTTTCCCTAAACTTCAATACAAATTCAATACATTGTTAACCGTAAAGAAAGGTTGACTCAGTGGTTTTATGTTTGTTTCAGGCCCACACAGTGTGGAGGTCTGCTACGATGGCTCTCCGGTACCAAACAGTCCGTTTAGAGTTGGAGTTACTGAAGGCTGCGACCCGGCTCGGGTCCGTGTCCACGGTCCTGGACTGAAGAGTGGAATCACCAACAAACCGAACAAGTTCACCGTGGAGACCCGGTACATCCCTGCAGAGGAATTCAAAAGGGAAAAAGCTGATGTTTCCTGGTTTTAACGTTCCTAATGTTCCGTCTGCAGAGGTGCAGGAACTGGTGGTCTTGGTCTGGCTATGGAAGGTCCATCAGAGGCCAAAATGGCCTGCATCGATAATAAAGATGGCAGCTGCAGCGTGGAGTACATCCCGTACGAACCTGGCACCTACAACCTCAACATCAACTATGGAGGACAGCCGATCACGGGTAAAGTTCAGCTCCGCTGCCAAATTCCCTGATTTCAAGTTGAAAATAAATAAATAAAACTTCTGATCTGTCTGAGCAGGCAGTCCGTTCTCGGTGCCCGTCAGCGACACGGTGGACAGCACCAAGGTGAAGTGTCAGGGTCCAGGCCTGGGCAACAACGTCAGGGCCAACATCCCGCAGGCGTTCACCGTGGACGCCTCCAAAGCTGGAGTGGCACCGCTGCAGGTCCGCGTGCAAGGACCCAAAGGTGACGCACGTTTTAATGTTTCAGAGCTTCCTTTATGGAGAGGATTAGATCTCACTAGTGGTGCACAGGATTTGCTCACATTTAAATGTGACTTTTGAGACTTAGAATAATGCACCCATTTTATTTTTATTTCAGCTGAACCGTCCACAAGATTTAACATTTTATTCTTGTGGAAAAACTACCTGAATCATAATTTTAATTGATATAGTTTCCACCTAATCATATTGAGTTTACTTTAAATGTAGCCTACAGTCTACAAAAAATTACAGGAAATTATATTGCTCTATTATAATATTTGTTAATTTTCCAGAGGAATACTTGTAAATATGTGTCCAGGATTATACATTTGAAGTAAAAGAAGGTTATTTTTGTGGAAAAACCAGGATAATGTATTCTCGGGGGTTCCTGCAGATTCTTAATCAAACGCATTGTAAGCAGGATGATTTTAATTCATGTCAAATATTAAAATAATTGGTCAAATTTATATAATTTTTTAAAAAATAATTTACTCAAAGCCTCTTGCAGTGGATTTGACTTTTTGTCGTTTGTGCTTATTAAGTTGGTCTTTAATTTAAAGTGGCAATAAAAAGTCCTAAATTGAACTTGGCCTAAGCTGTGGGAACCCTGTTAGAGCTGCAAAGATGCAGAAAATTCACGATTCAGTTCCATACTTTAGTGTCACTCATATTTTTTCGATGTAAAAATGACAAATGTCCACACCCTTCCTAACTTGTATTTTATTTAAATTAATTATGAACATTTGTTTAACCTCAAAAGTCCAGTTTTT
The DNA here is from genome assembly GCA_032275365.1 of Anablepsoides cearensis. NCBI lineage: Eukaryota > Metazoa > Chordata > Actinopteri > Cyprinodontiformes > Rivulidae > Anablepsoides > Anablepsoides cearensis. Next base: position 26,233,412 of record JAUBOC010000181.1, on the reverse strand, counting down.
TGCACCCCTAATATTTGTTCTGTTAAACTTTCATCCTTTTCATTTTAGGTTATTTCAGTCGTACAGTCCACAAAATGTAACATTTATCAAACCCAGTAATGTTTTTATTATACTGTAGAGTTTATGAGCACGTCAGAAATATATTTCTCCCAACAACACTGTAAATGTGATGAAGCTCAGTTTTCCATTTTTTTTTTCACCAACCTTGAACTCATACAGGTGTAAAAGTCAAGTGTTGTGTGAGATTTATTACTCTCCAACGTCCTCATCATTGATTTTAAAGTTTAAACTTTTAGCTAAAATTTCAACCCTGGATCCCTCCTCCTGTCTGGTTTTTGTGCTGCAGGTGTTGTGGAGCCGGCGGAGGTGGTGGATAACGGTGATCAGACTCACACGGTCAACTATGTTCCCACCAGAGAGGGACCTTACTCTATTAATGTCTTGTATGCTGATGAGGAGATCCCACGCAGGTGAACATGGTTACAGTTTAAATTAGCTTTTGTTACAAGCTAAAGGCTAACCTAAGGCTTTCCAGAAACATTGAATAGTTATCTCCTCCCACTTTATTAACCTTTTTTTATTTTAAATAACATTTTAAATCCAGTGATTTAAAGTTAAATATTCAGTGAGTCACTTGAATATTAAAATTCAAACTTTCTCACTAGAACAGTTATAAAGTAAAAGGCTGAAGTTTCTCTTTCTAACCCTTCAGTGTTATTTCCGTTTTATTTTGTTTCTTTTCAATCTTTTTTTTTTTTTTTTTTTTATGCCATCAGCCCTTACAAGGTGAAGGTCCTCCCTACCCACGATGCCAGTAAGGTGCGCGCCAGCGGACCCGGCCTCAACACCACCGGAGTTCCCGCCTCTCTGCCCGTGGAGTTCACCATCGACGCCAAAGACGCAGGCGAGGGTCTGCTGGCGGTGCAGATCACCGTGAGTTCCCATATTTTTCACCAAAACGGCAAATAGGCTCATTTTTTCAAACTGATAGCCCCTCCCCCCTTTTTTTCTTCCCTGCAAGGACCCAGAGGGGAAGCCTAAGAAGGCCAACATCCGTGACAACAACGACGGGACCTACCTGGTGTCTTACGTGCCGGACATGACGGGCAGGTACACCATCCTCATCAAATACGGAGGCGACGAGATTCCTTACTCGCCGTACCGCATCAGAGCCCTGCCCACCGGAGACGCCAGCAAGTGCACCGTCACAGGTTAGACCCGATGCCGCAGAAGCTTTACTCTCAGCTAGATTTATTTACAAACAGAAGTTCTTTCAATGCAGACTGTTCAGAGGATTTAAATCTCTACTTTAAGAGAAAACCGGTAGCTCATTTATTGGTAAAGAGAATTGATGTTTTGCTAAATAACCTGCTTTTATTTTAAAAAAAAGTTACTTTTTTAATTCAAATAATGAGATTTAGTCATTTTCAGCTTTTATTTTGAATTAAAATTGACAATTTATGGTTTCAGCAACAGCAAGTTGAGGTTGGGAACCCCCTGTGGGTCCTAAAGCTCCAAATTTTGAGTCGTTAGATGATTTCCTAGAATTAAGTTAAGTTTAAAACTGAGAATGTTTTTGCCATATGTGACAACAGATATGGATAAAAACAATTGGTCCTTCAGCAATACTTTGATTCGCCAGTTTTTATTTTTTTGTTTTTTGGTGGGGGGTGGGGGTTTATTTTGTAAATTTTGCTCATCGACGTGTCTGAAAGAGCCTGAAATGCTGCAGCTACAAAAACATAAAACCTGTTTTGCAAACACGAGCACTGCAAATGCACACAGAACACACAAATTAATAACAGCTTAAAAACAAAGAAAGTTAAATTAAACAGGACAACAGAACTGTGGGGAAACAAAAAGGTGCTGTCCGTCAGCTTTTTAAGTCCCCAGAAACGTTGCTGTAGTTTTCCCAGGAGGAATGAAGCCGTGGTTCTCTGGGTCTGTGTGGATTTGCTGTTCATGTGTTTTTATTTAATTTTTCATGTTTTATTTAGCTGCAGCACTCTGAGCTCTCTCCACGTTCACCTGGATTTATCTGCTTCTGTGTCTTTATTTTTCTGTGCATTTAGTTTGTTGTTCTTCACGCTGTGCTCCTCAGTTACACACACACACACACACACACACACACACACACACACCACCCCGCTTCACACTTCACCGTCCCGACTGTCTGGAGCACAGTTATTACCCCCCTCCAGCACCCCCCACACCTCCACCTGACTGTCTTTTTATTTGTCACTTCTGTTTTTCTGGCTCCGCCCCCCTGCTTCTCACCGTTTTATCAGTCTCAATCGGAGGTCACGGTTTAGGTAAGCCCCACTGAAAGATTTGTAACGTAGACTTTTCCTTTCTTCTCTGAACGCATGGAGGATAGTGGTCTCAGAGCAGGATGTCCCCTTCTGTCTTTAATACATCTGTTTTTTTTTCTCTCTTTCCTGTAACGACTTCTCATCTTGTTTTTTTTTATTTATTTTTATTTTTTGGACGGACTAATGGACTAACAGAGTAGGTAGGACGGCATGGTGGAATGGCTCTGTGGCTAATCTAGATGGAAACTTTTGTAATGAAGAACTGGTTTTAAATGAATGTAATAACATGAATCATAATTAATCAGTGTCATGGTTGTGGAATGGTGCATGCTGCGTGTGTTAAAGAGACTGCTCGTTCTACGGAGGACTGAAACTGCCGAAAATCATATTTTTTAATAAATCTATAATAATTCCTGAGCAACAACTGATGCAGTTTGGTCAAAATGCCCCACAAGGCCTCGTTTTGACCCGAGGGCAGCAGCAGGATCAAAACTTCATCCTCGATTGAAGCAGTTTCAGTTCTCCATATTTTATTCTCCAACCAGCTGATGCAACAAATCCCGCCCCCTTTTTTATTATTTTATATATTTTTTTTTTTTTTAAGGAGCCGGCGTTGGTCCAACCATCCAGATCGGCGAGCAGACCGTCATCACAGTCGACGCCAAGGCCGCCGGGAAGGGCAAGGTCACGTGCAGCGTGTGCACCCCCGAGGGGGCGGAGCTCGACGTGGATGTGGTGGAGAACGAGGACGGCACGTTCGACATCTTCTACACGGCACCGCAGCCCGGCGAGTACGTGATCTGCGTCCGTTTCGGAGGGGAGCACATTCCCAACAGCCCCTTCCAAGTCACAGTGAGTTGCTTTTTTTTTTTTTTATTAATTTTTTTAATGAAACTTTATTTTTTTTTCCTTTTTAGATTCTTTATGTGTGCAAAACAAAATATAACCAAATGTAACATATTTGAAAAGCAATGGGAAGATGTAAAAACCATATTTATTCCCTCCTTCAGAATAAAAGGAACTCAATGTGATTCATATTTAGTTATTAACCTTTCACTCTAAAACAAAATACCAGTCTGCAGGATTTAAACAGTTTGCATTTAAAGGAGGCATATCCTGCAATATCCACTTATTTAGCTGTTAAATACATTTTGTTGTGTAGGAATGCAGAAAAGTTGAGTGTCTCGGTGCTGCGTAAATATCTTTTTATATTCTGTTTTGGTCATATGTTTCCAACCTGTTCTCTATTTTCTGTGAAGTTTTCTAAATTATTTGTGACGGAACTTCTAAACAAGGTCTAGACTTACCAACTACAATTTGGTGGTCTTCATTTTCCTTTAGTTCTGGGTTTTACTCTGCCTCCAACATGTAAGGATGGATGGACAAGTCTTCCCTTGTTGACATCTTTTAATTTATTTGTAAATAAAGTTTCTTTGCAGCTATATAGTCGTAAACTCCTCTATCAAAGTAGAATGAACCGGTCTGAAAGCTGGAAGAGGGCAGGATGTAAAGCTTGATCTACAAACACCCCCAAAAAGGGGCGGGGCTTGTGGAGTTACAGTAAGGAGGAATTCATACCAAAGCGTTACAGTTCCACTTCATATAGACCCCAAGTGAAGGATTTAAATCTGAAAAAGGATTTAAAAGAACTGATCTAGTCCATTATTTCAGATTTAAGTTGCTATTTTTTGTTGGTTTTGTTTATTTTTCTATTCAAATAATGAGATGATTTCATTGTTTTAAGCTTTAATTTTGGAAAAAAAATGGACACTTTTAATATTTCATCTACAGTAAGTTGGGGTTGGGAACCCACTGAGTCCTAAAGCTTCAAATTTTGGGTTACGAGATAATTTCCAGGAATGAAATGCAGTTTATATAAAACAAAACTGCAAATATTCTCAGTTTTAAGCCCTATTCTGACGGGATCAGTTTTACCTAGGGACCCCATGTGATTTGTAATAATTAGAGGTTGTCTGTGTTCTTAATCTCGTGCGAATCTGCCATGTCAGTAATTTGTAAAGTAAAAATTCTCCTGCAAATTACCTACCATATTTCACTGAACTCCGAGGGCTTGTGATAATACTAATCCACTGCGAATAGACATCTCTGTGATTTGGACATTACAATCTCTGTAATTAGGCGGTTTTGATTTCCTGGGTGCATTTTTATTTTCTTTTGGTGAAGAATGGAGGCTGGATTGGAGCGTATTGAAAACCTTTTGGGTCCCGAGCCGGAAAAATCCGACCCGTTTCGTGCGGCATAAAAAAAAAAAAAAAAAAAAAAAAAAAAAAAAA
>JAUBOC010000181.1:26158142-26168654 GCA_032275365.1 Anablepsoides cearensis | reverse complement strand
CTGTCTGTCTATTGACCAACCCACCCACCTACCTAACTACCTGTCTGTCTTTCTATTGATCAACCCACCCACCTACCTAACTACCTGTCTGTCTATTGACCAACCCACCCACCTACCTAACTACCTGTCTGTCTTTCTATTGATCAACCCACCCACCTACCTAACTACCTGTCTGCCAATTGAGCGACCTACCTACCTACCCATCTATCTTTCTATCTACCTACCTATCCACCCACCTGTCTATCTGCCTATTGACCAACTAACTAAATCACCCACCTACCTGTCTGTTTGTCTATCAAGCAACCTACCTACACCCCAGCTCACCTACTTACCTATCCATCTATCTTTCTATCTATCTACCCACCCAACAGTCTTTTTGTCTATTGACTGACTAACTTATCCACCCACCTACCTAACTACCTGTCTGTCAATCGAGCGACCTACCTACATACCTATCTTTCTATCTACCTACCTATCCACCCACCTATCTGTCTATCTATTGACCGACCAAGCTTCCCACCCATCTACCTACCAATCTGTTTTTCTATTGACCGACTAACTTACCCACGCACCTACCCAACTACCTGTCTGTCTTATTGAGCTACCTACTTACCTACTGACCTATCTTTCTATCTACCTATCTATCCGCCCACCTGTCAGTCCATCTGTCTATTGATTGACCAACTTAACCCCCTACCTATCTACTTACCTACCTGTCTGTGTGTCTATCAAGCGACCCACCTATTCACCAGCCCACCCGCTTACCTACCTACCCATCCACCTGTCTGTCTGTCTATTGAACAACCAACTTACCCATCTATCCATCTGTCTATATATCTATTGAGCAATCAACCTACCCACCCCCCATCTGTTTGTCTTTCTATTGATCGACTAACTAACCCACCCACCTAACTACCTCTCTGTCAATCGAGCGACCTAACTACGTTTTTAGCCATTTTCTGCTAATTTTGGCTGCTTTAGTTATTTTACAACAAATTGAAACTTTTTTTACTCCATTTTCTTGTTTTTTTTTTTTTTTTTGCCAACATAAATTTTTATTATACTTATTTTTTCTGTCTGCTAATTTCCACTCCTTTCTGCTACGGTTAAGATTTATTTTTATTTACACATTTAGATTCAGGATTTAACATTTAGATTTAACATTTAAATTAACATTTAGTAAAAATTGGCAAAATGTAAAAACAATGAGCTAAATAACAATAAAATGTTATTGGACATTTTTAAACTAGGATTTTACATTCAGAAAGTGAGCTAAATGAAAATGTGTTGGTGACATTTATTAACATTTCATTTTACACTTGGTGCCTCATATATTAAACTATATTACCGCAAGTTTTTCTGCAATTGTGCAACTGAGAAATAGTCATGATAAGGCAATGTTTTATAACACCATCAAATGTTATTCTTTTAGGAGAGAATTTAAATGACCTAGTTTCAAATTTTCAAAAATCAGAAAAGCTGACCAGTTCAGGGTCGACACAACATCCACCTGATCCTGTGAGTCTCCAGCAGATCAAACGTTAAAAAAAATTAAAAAGTGTTTCAAAATGAGTTGGATGAGGACGAGTTTAGTCAGTTCTCACACACAAACCAGACATCAGAGGACAAGAACACTCAGAAGCTGCATACAAACATGTGTGTGTGTGTGTGTGTGTGTTGGGTGGTCGCACTCATACCTCACTGCATCACAAACAAGCACACACAGATGGTTGTTAGGCACAAATGGAGAAGAAGCGGGGATGGTGAAAGTGTTAGTTTCACAGAAGAACCTGATAAAGCAGTGTCCACACACACACATACACACACACACACACACAAAGAGGCATGCGGCAGCGGAGTGTGACTGAGCCAGGCAGCAGCTGAAGTCGTCTCAACGTCGTGCGGCTCGGCGGCTGATGTCTGCATGCATCAGACAGCTGTCAGTCACAAGGGGGCTGTTTGTTAAAGAGAGCTGGCTCACACACACGAAAACACATCGAGAGCCAAACAGTGAGTCAGTCGGCAGCTTCCTGTCCACGCGCACGCTCATGCACTGAATGTACCGCGGCCATGCAGGAACGGAGAGCAGATGAGGAAGTTTCTGCAGAATATTAAAAAAAATTAAAACTTGTAAAACAAAATAAATAAATAAATAAATAAATAAAAAAAGGTGACATCCCAGAGAATCAGCAGGTTACTAGAAACAGAATGGGTTCAAAGGCAGGAGTGAAGCAGCCTCGTGGCAAACAGAGAGGCAACCGGGTCATGCTGAATCAGATCTGTGTCAGGAATGCTCTCTTCCACTCTCCTTCACACACACACACACACACACACACACACACACCAGAGTGAGTTTCATGGTGCAGTGTCTGCGTGCAGAAACACATTCCTTCGCCATGGCAGCTGCTCCATGCACCCATCCCTCAAACCCAAATAGAGAAAAAAAAGAAGAAGAAGAAGCAGCAGCATGAGCTCAAAAGAAACAAAGAGTTCAGTGCAGATTTACCGACAGGCAGAGCCCTACATAGAGACGGTTTGACCAAAAGAGAAGCTTGGTGTCGACACCGACGGAGGCTCCAAACTGAGATTATGAAGAGGTGAGACAGCCGGTCAAACTGGGAGGAGTCTCTATATATGACTCTGGCTACAGTGAGACAGACAGGTGGAGAGACAGACAGACAAACAGACAGACGGTCAAGCAGTAGCTTCAGTGCTTATCTGTTTTTCCAAAGAGCCTGTCAGACAGGAGAAAAACACCTCATGCAGACTGAGAAGGTTTCAGAATGCTACTTTCTCACTTCATCTGTGCTCCGTTTTGTTTGCATTTTGTTTGCTTTCATGGAGAAGAGTAAACGTTCGAGTATATGACGCCCATAAAGGTGACCCGAGGTCAGGGCACTGCTGTGTTTCACTCACACCTCTTTCTTTCTTTTTGTTTGTTTGTTTGTTTCAGCAGTGCTTGATGGAAAAACGGTGATGGTTAAAGTTTGAAAATAAAAAACAAAATTAAAGGCGCTGCCAGGTAGAGAGGCTGCTGTGTGCAAAACAACTGCTGATGAAGAGGAGAACTGCAACATAAACACAGGGAGAAGCTGTGAGGAAGATGTGCAACGGCTCCACTCTCCCACGGTGGTCCAAACGTGACCCGCTTCGCCCACTCGCCTCGCTCAAAACTCTGTCGTTTCAAACTTAAAACGTAAAGTTTCTGACTAAAACCAGGAGCTGAAGATTAGACCTGAACATCGTGGACCTCTTCATCGTCCCTGACTAAAACAACCGTTCTAACTCACAGGTCAAACTCAAGGTTCACAGGCCAGATGCAGCCCGCCACTGCATTTTATGTATCTTAAAATAAACTGAATAAAAGCCAGCATTGACAACAAACTACATCTCCCATAATGCATCAGTTATTCTACCCGCTAAACCATGTCCTACCTAATTTAAACTGGAACACCCCTCAAGTGGGAAAGTGTCCACAAGTCAACAGTGAGTAAAACTCTCTTACTTTTATTAGTATTTCAATCAATCAATAAGTTTATTCATTCAATTCAACAATTTCATCAACATACCAAACATATTTTTCTTCTAACACTTGCTACACATAAGTGAAAAGGAAGCAGGAAGAAGGAAAACTTGTATAAACCTGCTCCTTTCTCAATAATTACTATTATTTATTTTTATTTTTTCATGGCCGCATACATTAAATCAAGAATATAAATTGCAAACAATATATCGTTCTCATTGCTAACTCAAAAGTTTATAAGACTTAATCATTTTTTCCTTAACAAGTATTTTGAATTGATTTAAAGTAGAACATTTTTTCAAATTATCATCCAAACATTTCCATAATTTTACTCCATAAACCGAGATACACATTTGCTTCAAAGTAGTACGCAGAGTTTTACTTTTGCAATCATACTACCTTCAGTTATTTCTGTCATTAATCTTGCTTTAAAACATAACTAATATTTTTTTTAATTAATTAAATTCCGGAGTTTCAAGAGATATGATGTTGTTATGTTCATGTTCCCTAGCATTCACTTTATATAGAATTCTCATAGCTTTCTTTTGTATCACAAACAAAGGTTTAGTGTTGGTTTTATGTGTGTTACCCCGTTCTGTTGTATTTGTTAGGATGTGTTAAAACGCTGTTTCTATACAGGAAATACCAGGTAGAGCTCAGTAGGTGTTTGTTAGCGGTGCTCAGGAACGTGACGTTTTGTGTTTAGTTGAAGTTAATCAAAACCATGATGCTCATGTGGCCCCTTGGTAAAAATGAGTTTGACCCCCCAGTTCTAACTGACGAACAGCCTGAAATAGAAACAAATTTGATCAATAAATGGTTTTTAAACATCCAGCAGGATCAGAACCAAACTAGAATCATGAAACGGTCCAATTTTATTTGGGTGAAACCTCCCTGGACTCTTTCCACTGAGCTGAACAAGATGCTGACACTTGAACTCAGCTTCATAAAGCCTGCAAAGGATTCTGGGTATTGGGAGTTTAGTTTTGCAACGAATGCTGCTAACCGTGGACAAACAGCAGCTAAAAAGAGGCAGGTAAGAAAGAGGAAAGGTTATGAGACGCAGAGGAAACATTCTCAGATTGTCACAAAAGGTACTCACTGCAAAGTATGAAAACAGGTTAACCTGAACCATATTCAACTCCTGATAAATTAACATGCAAATCAGAAACTCACATCAGGCTGGTCGTGGTCTGAACCAAGACATTAAGGAGGAAATATATGAGGGAAATCTGCTGCTAAATCCAAACAAAAAAGAAAACAAACAAGGAAGACAACCATCAGGAGTAAATATGAGGGTTCAAACCAGGCGGTGGAGCTCCATCGTTCAACATCTCTTCTTTTAGTAGCTTCTATTTAACGCTCCGAAACCTCAAATCTTTATTAATCTCATGATGAGCTTATATGACGCTTTAAAGTACGTGTGACATGCACGTCCTTCAAACACAAAAAGTCAAATTAATCATCTTTATATTTAAGAAATAAGAGGATTTTGTCTGTTTTGTCACAACCAGCATATTTTGTTTTGAATTTGGCTCAGCCAAAGTGAAACAGGAAGTGACATTAAAGGGGAACTCTTTAAGAAAATTAACTCTCTGGTCTTTGTTTGTTTGCTCTCTGATAGTGACTCAAAATAATCTAAAGAAACATAATTTTTTTCTACAGTCTGTTATTGTAGCAAAGCTTTGTTTACATTCAGACATTCCCCTTTGACATCACTTCCTGTTACATAACATGCAAATATCTCAACAACCGTTCATCTCAGCGACAGGAAATAATTTTTTCAACATGTTATCAATGTTATCTTTCCAATAATGCCTTCAGATTTGAAACAAAAAATGATGTCACAGGTACTTTAAGTTGCCTCCTAGATTGGATATACCTTGTATGCTTAGACTCAACACAAGCAGTGTGGGAGTCGCTCCGTGTCTGCCATTGACTTTAATCTATTTTAGATTGTTTTAAAAAAGTTAACTGCATATTTTACTCAACAAATCTGAGCACAAGTACGCATTAAAACATGAAAATTGTCAAACTTCTCCACCCCAAAGTGCTTTTTTTCTGTAGGTGGCATCAGGTCACCATCTTTCTTTTTAAATTTTTGATTTAAGAACAGATTAACTATAATTATGAGACAAAACGATGCAGTTTCTGTCTTTATGACTTTGCAGTGAGCACTTCTAATTCAGTCCCAGAACTGGTATCTGGTAATTAAAAGTTCAAACCCTTTACATGTTTAAGATTTTACTCTCCGCATTTCTAAACTCCTAACTTTTGTGGAAATGAGTCCAGTGAAAATGTTCATCGCGACCGAACAACTTGACAAGAAATGTTGTTTTCTGCGAAACCGGGATGAACTTTCCTTCCCAGAGTTAATTAACGGGAAGTTAACGAGCCAACATTCTAAGAGCATGAAGATAATTAGTTTGAAGCGCCGGGCCGTTGGCGTTCTGAGAATGTCTCCACGCTGACATGAGCATCGGCGCGACGCACGGCCGCCCGAAGACTCTGCGCTGCTGGCGAAGCTGCAGACTCTCTGCGTCCAGCTCGGGGGAAAAAAAAGTTTCTGCACAACAACAGAGCATGACTAAAGCAACGCCAGGCTCGGTTCTGGTGCTTTTTATCAGATCTGCTGATGAAAAAAGACAGAAAATATCTTCTGACACATCCTTTGAGTAAAATCAACTATTTTAATTCTGCTCCCCTGCCCCCCCTTTACTCGGCTCTGAGAGTTGAAACAAACAGGAATGATGGTGCGTTTTATTTGCCCGTGGGCTGCTTTTCAACCTGCGTCACATAAAAACACAAAGTTCCTGCCTGCTCCTTCACATTCCCTCCTGTTTGTTTGTCTGAATCCATTTGTTTCCCCATCAGGGACTGAACCATGAAGAGGGGGAATAAAAAAGTGTCGCGGTCCAGATTTGAACACAAATTAAATTAGGATGAAGGAATTGAAAGAGCAGGCGATGAGCTGGCAGAGGTCAGAGCTGAACCTTCAGAACTAAAATTGCTTTTATGGTGTAAAATCATGATTTTTTTTTGTTCCAAACACGAAGCCCAGGTTTATTTGTCTCGCGACCGACTCGGGCCTCTCTACGTCTACCCCTACAGGTGATGGGAGGGAGAGCGGGGTGGGGAGGTGATGGAAAGGAGCAAGAAAGGTAAGGATAAGCAACTGAGGAGGCAAATGGAGACAGTCAAACATGCGTGCACACACAGGCGTACGAGCACTCGAGTGAACGCACGAGTCAAACTGCGGCTCTCCGATATGTCAGCAGATGCAACGGTTGCTTCTTAGCACGCTTTCAGACAGACACTCAGAACTGACAGACAGAACAAAAAGAAAAAACACAAAAAAGGAGTAAAAAAAATCAAGATAAACATGAGGGATGGTAGCTACCCTAGTAAGGACATTAGAGGATGACAAAAAAAGGTTAAAAACTAACTAAATAAATCTTATCAGGATGCTAAACGAGAGCCTGTATTTAGATCTGTTCAAATCTAAATAGCTCCACAAAACAACAGCTCCACACATGAAGAACAATTGGAGGACATTTCTTCAAACAGGAAACCTGCATCGTTTCATAAATAAAGAATAAAGAGCTGTGATGGAAAAAACAGAGAGAAAGAGAGAAATCAGGAGTTTGTTTTTTTTTTTTTTTTTGGAGACATCGGGGCCAAACGGAGCTGGAAATACTGTTACATAAACAAGTTGACAACATTGCACCGAACAGAGGAGAGAGCAGAAAGAAGGAAGGAAAGAAAGAAAGAAAGAAAGCAGCGTTTCTTAACTTTAATCTTGAAAACAGCACTGAGTTATGAGGGCTTTTATACTCGAAGGTTTACAGTTTAGAGAATTGCAGAAGCCATGTGAAAGCTGTTTGGTGATGATGAGTTTTATATCACATCTAGAAAATACTGTTTGGGTTTATTTTCAGAGGAGAAATGAAAGCACTTGTTAGAGCAGAGTAAAAACCACAGGAACCACGCTTGACCTCATTCACAGACAAGAGACGGGGTGCAGGAGGAGCCGCCGGTTCCTCCCTGAGCCGTGGAGTGATGGGGTCCCGTTTCACAACCGAATCCGCTTTTTGTTGCTTTAAAGCGAGCCTCACCCCCAAAACAGCTGCTTCACGTGGTACAGAGAGGGAGCGGCCGGCCGCCTCCTGCATCCAACAACAGAAACAGACTCTGGCCCCAGACAGAGACCGGGTTCGGACCAGACCAGGACCACACAGCTGGTCAGGACTGGGTGCTGCTCAAAAAGGGGCGAAATAATAAAAATAAATTAAATAAAAAAACAGAGGAGGCACAAACACGAGCAGCGAGCGAGCCGGAGGGGGTGGAGGGGGGGTGGGTCACAACCATAGAGAGTAAAAAGTACTGCAGTCCACGTGCCGTGCAGCAGTGTGTGTCTGTCGGTGAGTGTGTGTGTGCGGGTAAAAAAAAGGTGTGTGTGGTGTGTGTGCATGCTTTCGGTGGACTCACTCCCAGGGGCTGGGCTGGTATTGGCTGTTGCGGTGGAGAGAGCTACGTGAGAGGGGGTAGAGATAGTGTTTACGTCGTGCAGCTGACTGAGCACGGAGGAGCGCCGTCTCACCGCTCCCTGAAACGAACCGCTTCGCTTGAACGTGCTCACTACCTCCATCTGCAGGACAGAGACAAAACAGCAGCATGACTCAGTGAGGGCAGGACGCTCCGGCAGGACGGTCCGGCGCCAGCGTGCGCTCCGGGCCAGGACCCCGCTGTTCTGCCACAGATACAACCACAGAGTTCTTCTAACCCTTCTGAAAACACCTGCCTGCGTGTCTCTGTGTGTGTGTGTGTTTGCTGTGTGCACAAACAAAAACAAAAATAAACTAACCGCTGGTTGCAAAGACAGGCACTTAAGGAGAGAGTCTGGCCTCTTAGGAGGCTCGTGTTGATGCTGTTTAATGTCCATTCCCACATAAAGCAGTCAGATTATCATGTAAAGGCTTTATACTCAGCATCAGCCTCCACCACACACACACACACACACACACACACACACTTATATATGTCAATCACAGCATTTATCTCCTCTGAAGGTGTTTAGGTGGATCTAACAGCCACTTCCATGTTAGAGAAAGTCGTTTTGTGAAGATTTGAGCAGAACAGAAATGTAAGCTGTGCTGGAGAGAGAAGAAAAAAAACTTGGATCATTATGTTTGGCACATTTTAGAATAAATAAATAAATAAATAAAAACAGCACAGACTGGATGAAATAGCCTGACTTTTGAAGAGTAAGAACAAATCAGCTTAAACTAATCTAAAAAGGTTCTAAAGACGTTCTTCAGCTCTTTACAAAAGTCTCTTCAGTTAGCATGAGAAGGCCATGACTCTGGCAGTTTATCTGGGCAGTGTTACGTCACACAAACAATTTACTCTTTATTAAAGCTGTTCCTTCAAACTGAATGCTACAAGAATCCTGCTGTAACTGGCCTCAAACAAACTGCTCAGGTCTCATGGCCGAGTGAAGGCTTCATGTGGAGATGTTCCTGCCGGAGCTGCGGGGGGAAACCCGGGGACAGTACCTGGGTCTGGATACGGTTCAGGCCTCTGAACCAGAGGATCTGGCCGCGGCGCAGCTCTCTCTCTGCGCAGTCGATCTCCTCCTCGTCCTCCGCCAGCTCCTCCCCTTCCTCCTCGCCGGGCTCCAGGCCAAGCCCCGCCTCCTTCAAACACGGCAGCCGCTCCGTTGGCACCGTGGCGATCACCTGCGGGGCGGCGTTTGCCGTCATTAGTCAGGTTACAGGTTAACTCCTGCTCAGATCAAGGTTATAAATTTTTCTAATTTTTCATTATAGTTTAGTTTTATTTCATTGTGACATTTTTCTTTTAATTCAGTTAGTTTTAATTAGTTTTACAGTGGATTTGCTCGTTTTTATTAGTTATTATTGCATTTTTAATGCTTAGTTTTAGTTTAGTTTTTATTAGTTCTAGTAATATTTTTTTTAAAGTTTATATAAACATATGTGACAAGGATTAAGTCCAAAAGTGGAAAGTGGAGAAATAGGCAAATATAGGGTTTTGATTTAAACGTGCGCAAAAATTACATTTTGTCAAAATATTATGAATTAATGCCTCATCAATGTATCATTAGAATGTCTGAACTGTCTGAAATATCATCCTAAAAAAATTTTTTGAAGCAATTTTCTGAGCAGTAGCAACAAAAAACCTGATTTTGAGGAAAAACGCTTTAAAATTTAAATTTTTTTCCCTGTGAGTTAGCAATGTTTTTATTTCTTTCCAACTGGGAAATTTTCAAATAAAATATTATTTAAGGTTTTCTCTTCATATTGACATAAAAATTACTCAATAAATTTATATAAAATTAGGATTCAGACCAAACAGTAATGTATTATCGTAACCAATAAGACAAATTAAGTCATATCTCTGGAGAAACTTAATGATATCAGAATGATTCAGGTATCAAAATGTAGCTTTTAAAGCAGGAATCTGAAAATGCAATCAGGTCATTTTGAACAAATTTGTATTATTCCTCATTTCGATTTGATGGGTCACATAGGGTTGGGCGAAATTGGCAAAAAAAAAAAATCACGATTAATCGTGGTTTTTACCGATAACAATTAATATGATGATTAATCCTCTGCATGCCCTGGTCACATGACTGTGTCATCACTCTAGTGAGAAAGATTTGCTCTCCATATAAATCTGTTCCAAATTGTGTCAAAAGTACAGACTTCAGGCTATACATTAATTTCTAAATTGTGTTGCTAGACCAAGTAAAACCGGAGTTATGATGAATAAACTACAGACCTTTTTTTGTAAATGTTTGTAAATCTCCAGTCTGCCTGGCAGCATTCATCGTATTAAAGATTAAAGGTTTTCTGACAATTAATTGCACACGATACAATTTTGCCCAACCCTAATATATACACTCACCGGCCACTTTATTAGGTACACCTGTCCAACTGCTCGTTAACACTTAATTTCTAATCAGCCAA
>JAUBOC010000181.1:26141110-26158042 GCA_032275365.1 Anablepsoides cearensis | reverse complement strand
GCAGTTCTGAAGGCAAAAGGGGGTCCAACCCGTTACTAGCATGGTGTACCTAATAAAGTGGCCGGTGAGTGTATATAGATATATAGCTATTAGCTATAATGTGAAAGCTAACAGGCTAAACTAAGTTTCTCCTTCCATGAAGCAGCTCTGTTGTCCTCAGTTTCAGTTACATTCTATTTGTCAACAAGCTCTGGTTTTATAATTTTGTCCAGGATTAATCTTCAGGGTGGATCGAGCTCACAGCTTTACACCGGTGCACCTAGCAAACGTCATCATTTACCCTGTATGCTTTGTGGTATAAATAATATAGCGTAGTTCATGTGACAATAAATCTTTTAAAATTTGTAAAAATCTAAACACCCTACAGTGTTTATACAGTCTTTGTTTTACAGTAAAAGTAAATGTTTATCAAATAATGTCTAACGTTACAAGTAGTCATGGTTCCCTTTAATGAGTACAGGAACATGTGGTGTCAGACTGATACCTGAAACTGACATCAGCATCCTGAGCCTCAACATTTCAATGCTCACACCAACGTCAACTTTATTTCTGTCCTTCAGGAACCACTGAGCCATCCTTCTTAGAGAGGAAACATTCAACGTTCTTTGCTTCTATCTTTAAAAACGATGCCTTTAAAATACTTAAATGTAAAAAAATACAGTCAGAACTGTGGAGCAGCTAAAGCTCCAGGACTCAGAGATGTTTCACCTCAGGCAGGTAAAAACCAGCCGACACTTTGCCTCGGCAGGCTGTGGAGCTGCTTACCTGCCCCCAGAGAAGCTCCCCGACTCCCACGAACAGACACCAGAGCCACTGCTCCATGTTGAGGGGGGCGCAGCTGAAGGGCTTCCCTCCCCACTGCACGATCACAATCTGCGGCAGAAACACAACGGAGAGCGTCGTCACCGCCAAAACGTGCAAACACAGCGTGAAGGGAGAGACCAGCGAGGCCTCATCCAGAACCATTTTACCCCCTGGAGTTGTAAAAGTAATTATCACATTATCTCAGTGTTGTTGTTTATGTTTAGTGTTTGTGTACGTCGTCTGATAGTCATTTAAAACTTTACTCATCTCCCTGTGGACTGATATGTTCAGCAGCCTTGTCATCGTCAACATCTACGCTTCAAAGACTTATTAATGATGGAATTCATGGCTTCTAGTAGGAATCCTGATTTAGGGGAAGTGTTAATGTCCTGATCTGGATGTTAGTGACGTCACTACATACGGCACATCCCGTACACCAACTGCTGAGCTCCACCCCTTTATTTGTTCTTCTTCTTCTTGATCAGAAAAGTGAAGATGAACCATGTGTTTGTTTGCAAACGAGGAGATATAAACTGAAAAAATGAAAAGCTCGTAGTTGTCAACGACTCAGTTCCCATTGTTCGTTTGAAAGAGCCAGTGGTGGGCACAGTTTTGTTAATCGACTAATAGAGGGACAAGCTTCTCATTTAGCATGTTAGCTTTTTGCCAACCTTAAAAACCATTAGCAGACCGATTAGCTCCCGCTAAATTACATTCTGTTCATTTAAGTTCAAAAATTCACTGAGTAGGAAAAGTTAATCTAGAAGCTAGAAGTAGCAAAAGGCTAAGTGAAAAAGGAAATGATTAGCTATTAGATAAAAAAGTTAGCTAAAGCATGAACTCTGCAAAAACTGTCTTTCTAACCAAGTTTTAAAACCTTATATCAGCCAAAAAAGTCTTCTTGATTTTGTTTTGAGACTGATTTACTAAACAAGAACTGATTGTGTAAGAATATTAATCTTGTTTTCAGAATATGTGAGATTATTTGTCTTGTTAGCCTGAAAATTTGACTCTAATTAAGTCAAAAAATTTCTGCCAATGGAGTAAAAAAATTTTACTTGGTAAGATTCTTGAAATAAGAAAAAATTCAGTCAAATCAAGTACTTCAAGAATCTTACCAAGTAAAATTTTCTTACTCCATTGGCAGAAATTTTTTACTTAATTTGAGTCAAATTTTCAGGCTAACAAGACAAATAATCTGACACATTCTGAAAACAAGATTATTATACCGACACAATCAGTTCTTGTTTAGTAAATCAGTCTCAAAAGAAGTTCAAAAAGACTTTTTGGCTGGACATAAGATTTTAAAACTTGGTTAGACTGACATTTTTTGCAGTGAAGAAGATAGCTGGAAAATCAAAGATTTAAAAGGATATCCAGCCAAAAGTAATAAAAGGCTAGCTAAACAAATGTTTATCTATAAAAGTAGCAAAAGATAGATTAAAAGCTAGCAAGAAGTAGCAAAAATATGTAAATGTTAGCTGTAAGCTCAAAGATTTAAAAGGATATCCAGGATAGACAAAAGTAATAAAAAGCTAGCTAAACAAATGCTTATCTATAAAAGTAGCAAAAGATAGATAAAAAGATAGCAAGAAGTAGCAAAAATATGTAAATGTTAGCTGTAAGCTAAAAGTAAAAAAGGCTAACTAAAGTAATCCAATGAAGTTAATTTTGTCTATACATCTGATAAATTTTTTAAAACTTTGGGGGAAAAAAGGCTAACTAAAGAAAGCTAAAGGTCAGCATGACGTTAGCTAAAGGTATTAAATAGTTACCTAGTTTCAAAAAGTAACAAATGTTCAGCTAGAAGCTTAAAGTAACAAAAGATTAGCCATTAGGTAAAAGTACAAAATTGCTAGCTAAAAGTGTCAAAATGTTAGCTTCAAGCTGAAATTAGCAAAGCACTAGCTACAATAGCACAGTGCTACCTAAAAGTAGCTAAAGGTGAGCTAGAAGCTAAAAGTAGCAGAGGAAGTGTTAAACTTCTATTCTTACATCATTTTATCTGGAATTAAGTTAAAACTATCCCCTCCTACAAGCAGTGAACATGTCAGGCACCTTGTGTGTAGCATGTAGCATGTTGAGCAGCTAAACGTCAAATTAAGAGCGTCCAAAAAATAATTTAACAATATATAAATTATGAGTACAAAATTTGACTTTATATGAAACATGGTAGAGAATGTATTTGCCATTTATTGTTTGACTAACTTCAAACAGTATTTTTAAAATACAAACTCGATCAAAGAAATGCTTTTATTCTGAAAGGGGTAAACTGGTATTACAAAAGCATTACAAGTATTAAAGTGTTACAAGTTAGACAGGGCTCTAACTCTGGTTTGGATTGGCCGATTTCTCAAAGATGATCCCGCCCACCTTCAAATTAAATCAATAGAATTAAAATAACAACAGGTTTGTGTCAGTCAGTCTTAGCTACTAGCATTAGCTTCCACTAACTTTTTTGATCTGTATAGTGAAGCAAAGATTATTGTTGGTTATTAAACTGAACTTTTTGGTTAGCTGTGCCCAACACTGGAAAGAGCTGTTAAAAAGATTTGGATCGATCGAGGACGTCACATCTCTAGCAGACGAAGTACAATGATGTTGTTTGGTAAAAAAAACAATGACTACGCCTGAAATGTAATTCTGTCAGTTTTATATTCCAGCCTTCATCTTTTGTTTTATTTTTTCACCTTTTGTTTTATTCCAGAGTAACACTCAGAGGAGCTTTGAAAAATATTGTTTTTTATTCTCTATTTTACTTGTTCTTTGTTTTTGTGTTTTTGTGTACTCCCTGTTCCTCTGTGTTCACCATAAAAAGGTTCAAACAACGATTCTTCAAAAGGCGACATTTTAAAGACTTGTTTTAACCAAAAGCTCTTGGCATTTTAAACCTGAGGAACAGTTTTTAATCTTTCTGTCCTGGAAAGATTAGACAGAAATATCTTAGCTGCTGCTGCTACATGTGATCTGTCTCCTCCTCTGCATTTCCACTTTGTGTCCTCCAGATTAATAAATTAAAAGTAAAACACCACTAACATCTCCCAACAAGTCTTTCAACCTGACCTGCACAGCGAAGGTCCCCAGAACGATGGTGCAGAAAATGGGGTTGGCGAAGATTCCGTCAAAGACGTTTCTCTCGCCGTGGATCTTGCGAGCGTTGATCTCGTTGAAAAGCTGCATGAGGACGAAGGTGTTGAAGATGATGGTGTAGTGTTCCGAGGGGGGCGAGTGGAGCGGAGCGTTGCGACCGCTGTCGATGTTAAACATGCGCTCGCCTGGAGGGTAAAAAGAAAAGCAGAGAAAAGAGACCTAATGAGACGGTTTCGCCTCCCAGAGGACAATTAGATATCTGAACACTTACTCATACATAGTCAAACAGATCTCTAGAGGGTTGTGTTCTTGTCCTCATTCTTTATAATTTGCTCTAGAAGACTAAGCCTTCTTATAATCTTTTACGTTTACATTTCATAAGATTGTGACAGAGGTTTTTTTCATCTCTAGAAACGGGTTCTGTGCACATAAAGTATTATCCCTCCAAGTATTATGTGATTGTTCAGAACTGTGTGAGCGTGTTTACATTGTTCTCATTCAGCCGAGGCTGTTAGAAAATACAGCTGTCAGAAATTACAGCCATTAAATAAACCCTATAAAGACAGTCAAAAAACTCGCTGACAGAGACAGCGTGGAGACCCAGGCGGCTCTCTGTGGCTGTCCTCTCTGGGAAAGATTGCACCTTGTTTGGTCTGTGTTTCTGTCGTAAACGGCAGTCTCTTCATGACAAATTTACAAACTAACTCGGTTAACAACAGAAATACCAAATCCAGAGATGGAGAACGTAGCAATGACTCAGCCTGCAACTGAAAATAGGGATGGAGGACAACTCAGCTTTAGCATTTTAGATTTTACATTAGCGCCCGAGCTAATATGGCAATATAGCATTAGCGTCCAAGCTAATATTCAAAACTAATGCCATATTACTAATAAATATGTGGTATTAGTTCATACATAGTTAACGCTATGTCGCCTTATAAATATTAGCTTGGATGCTAACACAAAGGCTAACAAGCTAAACTGAGGTTCTCCTTCTATGAAGCAGCTCTGTTGTTCTCCATCCCTATTTTCAGTTTCAGAGTAATTTCTACATTCTCCTCTTTGTCAACACGCTCCAGTTTCATTTAAAACAGTTAATGTCGGATATTGTCTAAAATTAACCTACAAGCTCATTAAAGCTCACTAACCCAGAATGGTTTGCGGAGTAAATAACATCTAGGGTAACTAAGGGTTTTCTTTAAGACATAACTAGACGTCATTCATTCTTTGGTCGTCTGTTTTTTTAGTTATCTCAAAATGTTTAAAAACACACGAAACACATGGCTATTTTCTTATTTTTTTTCCCCTGGAGCGTTAAAACGTTTCAATCTGTTTCTGCTTCTTGAAGTTAATCAGGAAACTGTCAGTTTGTGGATGTTTTCGTTGACATGCGTCTAGATTTCCAGCAAATTCTCGACGCGACGAAACCCCTAATTCAGTTTGTGTGTCGGTTCTGAGTCTTACTTCACCCTTTTTTAAATGTGAGCTGCTTGTATGAAACAGGCCCTCCGCTCGTACCTCAGGAGGGTTCTGTAGCAGGAAGCCTGTAGTTGTTTGTGTGTGCGTTCTCAAACGAGTGTGGCCGGGCCAATTACCATCAGCAGACATCCGGTGAGTCAGACCGCTGCTGGCTGGCTGCGTGTTTCTGTGTCTCCACTGAGACAGAATTATTTTCTGTTGCTATTGTTCAGATCCACAAACAATCTGCGAGTCTGTCATTGTCAGGACCAACTTTTGAGACAAAAATGTCCAACCTTTGTCCCATTCAGTTAGGACAACCTTCAGAAGATGGGTTGAAGATTCAGATTTAGTTTTACTTAGTGATGGGAGAATCAATGCAACAAGAGAAATTATATTTATCTGCTAAAACGCTGCTCCGTTGTAAAAGCTCAATGTTAAAAGTAGATACAATTCTAAATAAAATAAATATAAAGGATAACTAAGTAGCAAAACGTTAGCTGAGAACAAAAAGCATCTAATGGTTAGGTAGAGGCTTAAATAATAAAAGGCTATCTTAAAGAAGCAAAAGGCTAGCTATAGACTGAAAGTAGCAAAAAGCTAGCTAAAAGTAGCAAAAACATTTGTTATATGCCAAAAGTAAAAAAGGCAAGCTAAAAAAAGTTAACCATCTGTTGTAGACTAAAAGTAGCAAGAAGCTACCAAAAGGTAAAAATTAGCTAGAATCTAATAGCAACAAACAGCTAGCACAAAATAGCTAAAAGTAATACATAGTTAGCTGGTTAGCTATAAGCTAAAAGTAACAAAAGGCTAGTTATTACACAGTAAGCAAAAGCAAGTTATAAGCTAAATCACTGAAAGGCTAGCTAAAAAAGCAAAAAGTTAACTATCGACTAAAATTAGCAACAAGATAAATAAAAGTAACAAAAGGTTAGCTAGCTATAAGCTAAAAGTAAAACGACTAGCTAAAAGGAGCTAAAGACCAGCTACAGGCTAAAGGTAGCAAAAACCTACCTAAAGGAATTAAATTGTTAGCTAGATTCTAATAGCAACAAACAGCTAGCAAAAAGTAGCAAACGTTAATCTTGAAGCTAAAAGTAACAAAAGTACAGAAGAAGAAGCAAAAGGTTATCTATAGACTAAAAGTAGCAAAAAATAGCTAAATGTAGCAAAAGGTTAGCTAAAAGTAAAAAAGGCTATACAAAGGAAACTAAAGACCAACTACAGGCAAAAAGTAGCATGAAACTAGCTCAAGGTCTCAAATAGTTAGCTAAAATTTTATAGCCACAAATAGCTAGCAATAAGCAGCAAAAGGTTATTTATAAGCTACTAGTAGAAAAAGGCCAGGTAGAACTGTCAAAATGTTAGTTTAAAGCTGAAAGTAGCAAAGCACTAGCTAAAAGAACACAGTGCTACCTAAAGTTGGCAAAATGACTAGCTAGAAGCTAAAAGTAGCACAGGAAGACAAAAACAAAGCCAGTAGCTGGAGCAGATTTTAAAAAGAACAGCGCTTTTCTCTGTGCGTTTTTGTGGGGAAAATATTTGTAAACAAAGTGTAACATTTAAAAATCACAAAAGTAACAACACCTGTCTCCAGCACGATCTAAATGTTTTGACATAAAAATGATTAAAACAGCACTAAGAAAAAGAACTTAGAAAGAAAGGCGGTGGGAACGCTGACTCAGCATTCACAAATATTAAGAGTCAGAGTCAAAGAGACAAATCGCTGCTGACGGTCTCTACAAAGACCTCTGGACCTACCGATGAAGAGCAGGGTGAAGATGATGATCAGCTGGTACACCCCGTGGCCCAAGATGTTCTTCATCATGGTGAGGGAGATGAGCGGGTTGTTGCGACCGTAGGGCTTTCTGAGCAGGAGGGCTTCGGTGGGGGGCTCAGTGGCCAGGGCGAGCGAAGCGAACGTGTCCATGATCAGGTTCACCCAAAGCATCTGGACCGCCTTCAGGGGAGAATCCTGCAGAGACATGACCAACCAGAGCCTGGTCAGAAACCCTGCCTGTCAGACTGATTAAACCTTATGTCGTGTTTGAGCTTCACTCGATAAAGTTTTTGTTGTTTCATGAAGGGTCTTCACCAGCAAACGCTCTCCTTTAACAGCAACGTTCTGCAAAATCCACTCCTTTTCACACATATTTCTGCAGCTTGACGTGGGCTCATCTAAAATCATGTGAATCTCTGGAAGTGTCAGGACATTGCTGCTTACATAAGCTTGTTCTAGAAATGCAATAAAAGCATTTTAACAGCTCCTTTGTCGTGGCCGATGCCAAGTGAGTGATGCTTTCAGAAGTGACATTTGTGTGTCTCTGCTGCGTTGATGTGTGTGCGCAGGAACGCGCACGTGTCAGCATGCATGTGCGTTTGTCTACCTGAGTGATGCAGGCTCCGGTGAAGGCCACGATGACGGCCACTACGTTGACCGTGAGCTGGAACTGCAGGAACTTGGAGATGCTATCGTAGACGTTTCGCCCCCACATCACCGCCTTGACGATGCTGCTGAAGTTGTCATCAGTCAGGATGATGTCGGACGCCTCTTTGGCCACGTCTGTCCCCGCAATGCCCTGGCAGAGATTGAGACGGAGCGGAGAGGGTTGACGAATCGCGACGTGATTCATGCGAGCGTTCGAGCGTCCAAAATCACTCGGGAGGGCGACTGGCTCTGTGTCGCGCCGCTCTGCCTCGAAGGGCTACCGCTTGGTGAGAGCCAGAGCAAAACTTAAGCTGCTCAAAACACTTTTGTTTACAGAGAAATTTGACATGTTTCATGGGCGTCTGTAGACCCAAAAACCACAGATTCTGGTTTTATGGTCGATACAGATTTCTGGTTTTTGAATAGCTGCAGGTAGTGATTTTCTTTCAATGAATTAACCCACACAAGATTCAAGATTATCTGCTGTCTTAAAATGAATACATCCTGAAAAAAATCTTCCCATTGAAACCCACAAACAATGGTTGAAAATATGTCAAGAATAATAACATAAATTTTTTTTTACACTTTTATTCACTAATCAATAATTATTTCATTTGTTTTGTGCAGGGATTTTAATAAATAACGTTATTCCCACTGAAAAAAAAATTTTTTCAACAAATTGTTGCTGACAAGAACCAGACAAATAAAAATAAAGCTCTCTTAAATAAAATTTCAATATATTAATATAAACTATATTTAACAATGATTGAAAAACAGATTTCATTTTATGAAAACAATTTAAATTTTTTTTTATCGAAGAAAGAAAATTAGTTTGCATATGTTTATAATTTTGTGTTGCAGCTACATATTTTCTTATCTTCCCTCCAGCTTTCTAAGGCCCCCCTGGTGGCCCCTACTTTGAAAATGACTGATCTAATATATAGTAACCACACGCACTGTTGTTCATATTAAAAGAAAGAAAATCAATACGGTATACTTTTAAAAAAAAAATTTCGATGTTACAATTTTTGTGCACAGCCCTACTCAGAACAATTCTCCACTTCAATGTTCTATGGTTTGTCCATTTCGAAATAAAATCACATAAAGAAAACAACTTTGTTGTTTTTCTGTTTTCCTCTTTTTAAAACCCAAATGGAAACAAGAAAAATCTGATTAATTAAACTCAACGTTTGATTTTTGCTTCAGTTATGTAAATCCAGTGGTGGGCAGCACTAATCTAAAAATTAGTTTCACTAGTCCTAAAACACTAACTCAAATATTTAGGTCCCCTAATTTTAAAGCACTAAAATAACTCAGTCAACCCATGAACATTCTTCAACAGACAACATGAGTCACATGTTGACATGTTGCTCTCTTAAGACTTATTATTGACTCCACAGCTGGATTTGAGTTCATATATTGTTAATATATTGTCACCTGCTGAATCAGTGACACATTTATGAACAAAATGATTGACAGCTTTGACCCTCAGCTGTTAACATTAACATTTATAAACCTCAGTTAGTGCTTCTGGCAAGTGCTAATCCACTAATAAATTTTAAAATTAGCAAAAGCACTAACCAGGAAATTAGTTCCCCTCTTAGTGCTTTAGTGCTTTACCACTGCTAAATCCAGAATAAAATAGGATTGCTTTAACACGAAGTGATACCAGAAATGACAAAAGTTTTTAGTAAGTGGCAAGAAGACTGCTTAAAAACAGCAACTATTCCTAAAGATAAAGCAATGGCCGCGCTCAAATTCTGTTCTGCAGAACTTATATTAAAGCAGTTTTGTTCACAGTAAGATCATCGGCTCTCAATGCGACGCTTTGACTCCCTCTAAATAAGACAAACGTGTCCACGGTGAGAAGTAAAAGCTTGATGCATCACGAGTTCAGGACAGGATTGGTTCTGTCAGAAAGTAAAAAATGATTGTCTTTGCTTCATCCATTAAAAGAAAAATAAAAAAAGGAAAAAAACAGCTTTTTTAATGATGAAATTGTCATTTTTCTAATTTAGTTTTAAAACAAAAGTTAGAAAAAGCCACATGTAGCTCCAGAACCACTCACAGAACCCTGTCTCACATTTTTTAATGCATTTGCCAAAACCACAAGACAAATGCAACCCGAGGAGGGCCTCAAAACCACACAAACATTAAAGGTGAATAATATATCAGGTTACCATGGCAAAGCCCACATCAGCCTTCTTCAAAGCTGGTCCGTCATTAGTCCCGTCTCCCGTTACTGCGACAACCTGCCTCTGCTCCACGATGCTGCTGTCGATGATGCCTGGACACACGCAGGAAGAGAGAAACAGGCTGACGCTGTGCACGTGTGGACGTTCAGGTGTTTCAGTTCTCACCGGTGAGCCTCACCTTTGACCAGCGTGTGCTTGTCGGTCGGCGAGGATCGAGCCAGCACGCGCAGCTTGGGCCAGATTTTATCGATGCGCTCCTGCTCGATCTGCGCGTGATGAAGAGAAGCACGACAAGGGTCATCGTCGGCACCGTTTCACTAGATGCCACTGGAAACTCTGAGCTCGTTACAGAAATGTGACGGAGGAAAATGAATCGAGGAGCGACAGTAAAACGGACTCACAGAGCAGCTGCAGAATCACGGTTTACACACAGAAAAGCAAAGACATAATCAGCTGAATGAGCTGTGAGAAAGCACTGCCCGTAAATATGTTGCTTTTTGTTTTTTACTATAGATCACGTGTCAAACTCAAGGTCCGTGGGCCTGATGTGGCTCACCACAACATTTTATGTGGCCCATGAGGGCATCAAAGATGTATTAAAGAGGCAATATCATGTAAAATCAACTTTTCTGAGTTTTATATCATGTTATAATGTTATCCTCTCATCAAACACATGTCCAGAGTGTTGCTTTGACTCATTCATGCATGTTTGAGAAATCCTGTAGTGTCCTGGGACAGCCAGGCAGGGGAGCAAAAACCACTGGTTGGGCCTAGAACAGCCTTTTGGGATCAGCTCCTCCTCTGGGCTGTGTCTCAAAATCAAGCTTCCTCATCACAGAGACACACACACCTGCCCCGTGCTGAAATGGGCGGGACAGAAGGAGGTTCTTAAAGAGACAGAGGCCAATTTCAAGGCATTTAGAAACAGATATGATGAGAAGTCAAGTTTATTTTCTATTTAAACATATAATAATTTTAATAACAACTAAAGGTGACATAGTTACTTTATTGTGATATAGAATTTAAATATAGGCCTGAGAAACACATTATATTGCCCCTTTAATGTATTAAAAGAAGCTGCTTTAAACCATAAACTGGCATCCCACCACTAGGTGGAGCTGCATCAGGTTAAAGAGTAGCCATCAGCCAGCGAATTTCATGTTAAAATCTCTATTTCGATGCATTTTCACCAGGTACTTTTGCTTCGGCCCATTTAAGTGTGAATTTCCCACTTATAAGTCTGAAATGTAAACTGGAACGACTCTCAAGTGGGAAGTCCCTGTAAGAGAGTGGGAGAGTTCAGAATTCAAGATGGCAGCTACTTACCACATCTCAACAGTGAGTAAAACTCTTACTTTTAATAGTATTACTGTATTATCTATTTCACATTTACAGTCGTACACGTAGTACTTTTCAGTATTTATAAGACGTGTTAAAACACTGTTTCTATGCAGGAAATACCAGGTAGAGCTCAGTTATTGTTTGTTAGCGGAGCTCAGTTATAGCAACAAGACGAGAAATGTTTTGTGTTTAGTCAAAGTTAAACAACCATGATGTCACCCCTGTAGGGCTGCACGATATTAGGAAAACCTGCGATGTGTGATAACACTGCTTAATATTGCGATGTTGATATGACTTGCGATAAATGAACAAATACATATGTTGTGTTTATATCGTTCTGCTCTGGGTTCAAAGCCAAAAAAACAACCTAAAAAAAGCTAATTATTTCCATTCCAGCCTGAATTATTTTTTTAAGTATGAAGAGACCTATCCAATTAACCAAATACATGAAGGGCTTCATTAGATTGATGAAATACTTCAAGCTTCCATCTGAATGACAAAACGCATAAATGCAAACTTTTGAGTCAACCATTTATTGCAGTTTATGCAGTTGTTGCGATATGCATATTGCGATGTGATTTATCGCGATGACGATAAATTTTCGATATATTGTGCAGCCCTACACCCCTGCTGTTTAACCACTTTAAACCTGAACCACACGTTAGGTTCTGTTGTAACTCTAAATTGTTGTGTGAACAGTTGTTTGTCTCTGTGATGGACTGAAGCCCTGTCCAGGGTGTCCCCCACACAGTGACTCCTGGTCTCAATAAGCTGGAGAACTCCTTCAGCGACAGACTGCTGCATCAGAGGTGCACAATAGAGCGTTATCGCAGATCCTTCCTTCCTGCAGCTGTCAGACTCTATAACCAGCACCATGGCCAAAAATCACAATAAGTGTTTACAAAAATCACAATAAGTGTATACAAAAATCACAATAAGTGTTTACACACCTGCTGCCTGCACAATCAATTGTACTGTTATTTATTGTCATTACTCATCTAAACAATTATTTGCACTAATACTCATTTATATTACTAAACTGAACAATCACCTGCTCTGTTATTACCTATTTTAAACCTTAAAAAAATTCTGCTGTAATTGCACATCTTGTCTGCATTGTGATACTGCACTTTACAGTTATTAGTCTGTTGACATTGTTTTGCACTAAAAACAGGCAATTTCTGATTCCTAATGTCAGATACTCTCTCTAAAACAAAAACATATCTTTTTCTATTCTTGCACAATTCTTTATATTATATTTTTTATTATTTGTAGTCGTATCATGGTTAGTCAGTGTTAATTTTGTTTTGTGTGCACTATCTATAGTTTGTAAAATAACTAGTGTGTGAACCTAGTTCTATTCTATTCTATTCTATTCTATTCTATTCTATTCTATTCTATTCTATTCTATTCTATTCTATTCTATTCAAATAAAATGTGGAATTCCAAAACATAAAATTGAGTAAAACAAAATTTAAGGCAATAAAACTGGTTTTATTGATTCATGCTGAGTCAGCGAGAATATCTTATTTGTGTGTTGCTCCTCTGTTAGCAGATCCATATGTTTGACTCTGGCACTTTAACGTCCAGTTTTCACTCCTGACATTCGACCCGAACAGACCCGGTCTTACCTCCCCTTTCTCGTTCCTGATTCGCCGGTTAAACTCTTTGCCCTCCAGGCAGATGAAGTCGTCTCCGGGGTGAATGATGCCGCACTTGGCAGCGATGGCCCTGGCCGTGTTTATGTTGTCACCAGTTACCATTCGCACTGTGATGCCCGCGCGCTGACACTTCCGGATGGCCTCGGGCACCTGGGAAAGGTCAAAGGAATTTGTCCACACAGAAACAGAACGTCAGATCCAATTAAAACGCAGGCTAAATGATGCGTGCACGAACTCCGACCTCGGGTCGCACGGGGTCCTCTATCCCCACCACAGTGATGCAGGTCAGCTCCGCCACGATCACGGCCTCGTTGTCCCACTCCGGCTCTGGATTTGGCGCCAGGTCGCGATACGCAATGCAGATGGTCCTCAACCCCTCACACGCCATCGGCTCAATCACCTAACAATCAGTAAATACTGCAAACATGATCAAACTGCAGACTTCTTGGCACAAGACACAACCCTTACATCCTCGGTTCTGAAGCTTAAATATGGTTGGAGGTGTATTTTTGATGGATACTGTGTGACGCAGCTGCAGGGAAAGACCCCCGGCTTGCTGCAGACGGCGCAACGTGATACAAAACGGAGGTGACATAAAGCTGCCACAACGCAAACCGAACTACTGAGCTGGAATCAAGTTGTGGAAGGAGCAGTTATTTTTCTCACGGCACAAGCTGTGTTCATCACGAGCCAAATTTAGATCCGTCAGTCAATTACACGGACTGCACGCTCTGAGAAAACATACAAACACGTGTGATTTCCTGCCAAACGCTCCTCGTTTCGGCAGAGCTGGTGCAGCGGAGCCTTTTATACATTCAGCAGGTTTTGAAATGACGTGTGTGAGAGTGGAAAATGTTTTTTTCTGGTGGATATTTGAAGCAAGAACGCTGAGTCAGCAAAGGAGTTTTTGTGAAAAAAAAAACATCCTAATTTAAGCAGAAATGTGCAAAAGTTGTCGTTATCTTGACAGTTTGGGGATCTAACAACTTTATCTGCAGCTTTAAATGACCTGACAGCTTTTTGCTGTTTTTTATTTCTTTTTTTTTTTTTTATCTTTGGAGCATAAAATGTCACAGCTCATGACTAAAATCGCTGCACATGAAAGAACAATAATTACACAGGAGAGGAAGTGGAAAATGTTCAAATTAGATCAGATAGACGACTGAAATAAAATTAAATCTAAGCTAAATCAAGTTTTCAGGTTGTGGTTGAGTTTTCTGGCACCCAGACATGTTTATCACATAAAGACTACCCGCCTCAGGTTATACGGTTTAAATCCCACCAGCCTCACCTGTTTGACCATCTCGTCTCGGTCACGCGGGCGGAAACTTCGCGCTTCTCCGTTGGAGTCTAAAATGTAAGAACACCTAAAATAAAATAAAAAAACAAAGAGGACGTCAACCTTTACTTCGTCGTTCAACAAGGTTTTTACTAACGTGTCCCCGCAGCACCGTCACTCACTTCTTCAGCATGATCTCAGAGGCTCCTTTGCTGTAGAGGCGGAAGGTCCCGTCAGGCAGTTTGATCACCGTGCTCATGGATTTGCGCACAGAGTTGAATGTGTACACCTGAAAGATAAAACAAAGATTTGTTACTTTAAAAACATTCAAATGAATGGATGATGGCTGCTTGAAGAGAAAATACAAAAAAATGAGGCATGACCTAAGACTTTTGAGCACTACAGTGACAGAAATGATTCTACAAGGACAGGATGTGTTAATATGAGAGCTGGGAATAGATTTAAATTTTTTATCATGATTAATACAAAGATATTTTTGCAAATAACCGTGACTAACCTTAAGATGTTTTTGTGAATAATCGCGATGAACCTTAAGATTTTTTTTGCAAATAACCGTGATTAACCTTAAGATATCTTTGCGAATAATCGCGATTATCCTCAAGATATTTTTGCAAATAATCGCGATGAACCTCAAGATTTTTTTTGCAAATAATCGCGATGAACCTCAAGATTTTTTTTGCAAATAATCATGATTAACCTTAAGATATTTTTGAGAATAATTGCGATTATCCTCAAGATATTTTTGCGAATAATCGTGATTAACCTTAAGATTTTTTTAGCAAATAATCATGATTAACCTTAAGATATTTTTGCGAATAATCGCGATAATCCTCAAGATATTTTTGCAAATAATCGCGATGAACCTCAAGGTTTTTTTAGCAAATAATCGCGACTAACCAAGATATTTTTGCAAATAATCACGACTAACCAAGATATTTTTGCAAATAATCGCAACTAACCTCAAGATATATTTGCAAATAATCATGATTAATCTAAAGATATTTTTGTGACTAATCGCAATAAATCTCAAGATATTTTTGCAAATAATTGTGATTAACCTTAAGATATTTTTGCAAATAATCGCGATGAACCTCAAGATTTTTTTTGCAAATAATCGTGATTAACCTTAAGATATTTTAGCGAATAATCGCGATTATCTTCAAGATATTTTTGCGAATAATCGCGACTAACCAAGATATTTTTGCGAATAATCGCGACTAACCAAGATATTTTTGCAAATAATCGCAATAAATCTCAAGATATTTTTGCGAATAATCGTGATTAACCTTAAGATATTTTTGCAAATAATCGTGATGAACCTCAAGATTTTTTTTGCAAATAATCGTGATTAATCTAAAAATATTTTTGCGAATAATCACGATTATCCTCAAGATATTTTTGCAAATAATCGCAACTAACCTCAAGATACATTTGCAAATAATCGTGATTAATCTAAATATATTTTTGTGACTAATCGCAATAAATCTCAAGATATTTTTGCAAATAATTGTGATTAACCTTAAGATATTTTTGCAAATAATCGCGATGAACCTCAAGATTTTTTTTGCAAATAATCGTGATTAACCTTAAGATATTTTAGCGAATAATCGCGATTATCTTCAAGATATTTTTGCGAATAATCGCGACTAACCAAGATATTTTTGCGAATAATCGCGACTAACCAAGATATTTTTGCAAATAATCGCAATAAATCTCAAGATATTTTTGCGAATAATCGTGATTAACCTTAAGATATTTTTGCAAATAATCGTGATGAACCTCAAGATTTTTTTTGCAAATAATCGTGATTAATCTAAAAATATTTTTGCGAATAATCACGATTATCCTCAAGATATTTTTGCAAATAATCGCAACTAACCTCAAGATACATTTGCAAATAATCGTGATTAATCTAAATATATTTTTGTGACTAATCACAATAAATCTCAAGATATTTTTGCGATTATTCGTGATTAATCTCAAGATATTTTTGTGATTAATCTCGATTAACCTCAAGATATTTTTGCAATTAATCCCAATTAATCTCAAGATATTTTTGCGATTATTCGCGATTAATCTCAAGATATTTTTGTGAATAATCTCAAAATATTTTTGCGATTAATTGCAATTAATCACAAAATATTTTTGCAATTAATCTCAAGACATTTTTGCGATTAATCTCGATTAATCCCAAGATATTTTTGTGATTTATTGTAAATAATCTCAAAATAGATTAATCCCATAATATTTTTCATCGCGATTAATCTTGATTAATTTTTTAGAAACGATTGCTGTGGCTAAATGTGAATGTTTGTATGTTGCAATATACTTCATGTTCGACACATTATGTACATTTTTTTTATTTTGTCTTTTACTTTTTATCTTCTGATTGCTAATTGTGTTTTTTCATTCATTTATTTTATTTTTTTTGCAGCGCTTAAAGGACCTGTCATTATAACGTTTTAGACAACTTATGTCAACTTATGAAACTTTGTTATGACTATTTTACTCATATTGGCCATATTTTCGAATTAATTGTTAGCATTACAGTATGTATTTATCCAAAAGAGGCTTCTATTAGAGGAAGACCCAGGACACGCTGGAGGGACTATGTCTCTCGGCTGGCCTGGGAACGCCTTGGGATTCCCCCAGATG
>JAUBOC010000181.1:26125966-26141010 GCA_032275365.1 Anablepsoides cearensis | reverse complement strand
TTATTGAAAACTCAAGACAGCCATAACATTATGTTTCTTTACAAGTGTATGTAAACTTTTGACCACAACTGTAAGTTGTTACTGCTCAGGTTCATGTGAGCAGCTGGAAAAACCATTTACTGTGTCTAAATAAGACTGAAATAACTGTGCTTCTGCTCTGAATTTAGGAAATGTTACATTTTTCTGCAATAAAGAAATGCAATGCAAAGATGAATTTGTTTTGAACAAAATTCCACAACAAATTAAATTCATTCAAACAAACTTGTGGAGAGTTTTGTTGATCTTCATCAAATGTATCAGCTGAAGGTGGATTTGGTGCCTGGTTTCTTACCTTGTACAGTTTCTCCTCCGGGACCTGCTCTCTGACGGGGGCGTAGTCCCGCTGAAGGTCCAACACGAACCCCAGCAGGCCGCATTCGGTTTTGTTGCCCACCTGCTTGGCAAGACCCCCCTCCACGTCAGGCGGCTGTCGGAGAACGTGTTTGATTTAAAATTTGGATTTTAGAGAATGCGGGTAGAAGATTAGGAAATGAGTAAAAAAAACAGAAAGTGATTTTCATCTCTGTGACTCACTAAGATTTTGGAGGTGTAGGCGCTGTTGATGGCGATGGCGTTGACTAATAGATCCAGAGCCCGAGGGTTGATCTGACCGGGGTCTGGGATCAGGCGGTGGTGCACGTCACCTGCAAAAAAAACAATCCAATGTTGCCACCTTCAGTAGTAAATTCTGTAAACATGGCGGCTAGATCTAAATTATATTCTAATTCCTGCAGTTTAATCAAAATAACACTTCAGATTTAGAGTATGAAGTTCATAGATGATTATAATTTATTACCGATGTAGGTCTGCACCACGGTCATGCGGTTGGTGGTGAGCGTGCCGGTCTTGTCGGAGCAGATGGCCGTGGCGTTCCCCATCGTCTCACACGCGTCCAGATGTCGAACCAGGTTGTTGTCCTTCATCATTTTCTGAGAAATGAGGAAGAGCAGAGAACATATGAAGGGTGGACGGCTCCGTGATGATGGATGGGTGAGTAAAGAAATGTGGATAAATGAGGGCCAAAAAATGCTGGGGGGAGGGGTGGATAAATCCTGATGTCTAAATATGGTTTGAGGTTTCCTCTTTCAATTGATGTCATCATTAGAATTCACAAAAAATAAAATTCAGACTCCTTTTTAAGGGTCTTTCTTATTATCAAGACGTATCTCAGAACCACTCATGAAATCAAGATGATCTGGAGTCAAAATGTAGTTTAATTTGATCAAACTTGATTAAATCACAGATTTGATGTTATGGGTCACAAATAAGAACTTTTTTTAAAAGTAGGAAACTCGTATTGCTTTTCAATGTAAAACCAAAAAAAAAAAAAAAAAAAAAAAAGAAAAGAAATCAAATAGAAAGTTGGGTCTACCTTGACAGAATAAGCCAAAGAAATCGTGACAGCGAGAGGCAGGCCCTCAGGTACCGCCACCACCAGAACCGTGACTCCAATGATGAAAAACTTGACGAAATACTGGATGTATATCGGCGTGCACTCAGGTAACCACGTGCGACCTGCAGCACACAGAAGACACCATGTTCTGGTGAATTTAAATATTAATACAGTCAAATATACAGTTTTGTTCATACAAACCTTTAACGACAAACGTGTTGATGACGAAGTACAGCATAAGGATGATGACGGTGATGGCCGACATCACCAAACCTGCGAGGAGAACAAAAACAGAATTTTATTTTGCATTTCTATAACCAAAACTGAATGCTCAAAATGTGATTTCTGGTGCTAAAAAAAAATGATCAAGCCTGAAATCGTACAAACTATGCCTATATTTATGAAAACAGTAAAACAACTTTTACAGGATATTTTTGCAGTAAAGGAAAAAAAAATCTCCAAGTCTGCGTAATTACTTTCACGCTAAACAGTGGTGCTCATAACTCTGCTAAACCGCTAACACCTAATAGCGAAGCCAACTTTTAGCAGGATAGCGTTTTTGCAAACTTTGGAAACGGACCATTTATTTATAAAGTTTATTCATTAAAAAAGAAAACAACATAAATTCAACATACATCAAAAATTTAGCTTCCGCTATTAACTTTAAGTCCGTTGTGTTTGGTAGACGTAGAAACGCTTTTTATGAGCTTTTAGCCAAGATTCGAACATTTCTATGCATACCACACACCTTTGTTTAAATGCATGCTATCAGATAGCGCTACCTTCTGTTAATTTTTTTACCTGTTAAGTGGTTTAGCATTTGCAAAGCTAATTTTTATTTAGCAGATTGTAGGTTAACGATGCTAAATTTAGTTATGTTAACTTTAAGTCTGTTGTGTTTGGTGGACGTAGAAATGTTTTTTATGAGCTTTAGCCAAGATTCTAACATCTTTGTGAATAATACCACATGTTTAAATGACAGATCTTGAGTCAGCAGCTATCAGTTAGCATTAGCTGCTGCTCATTTTCTAACCTTTTTAGCGGTTTAGCATTTGCAAAGTACATTTTTTAGTTAGTGGATTGTCAATAAACTCTAAATTTAGTTCTGCTAATTAATTCCATTGTGTTTGGTGGACGTAGAAATGTTTTTTTATGAGCTTTCAGCTGATGTTTCTGTGCATAATACCACACATCTGTGTTTAAAGGACAGATCTTGAGTTGGTGGCCATCAGTTGGTGTTAACTTCCACTAATTTTCTGAACTGTTTAGCAGTTTAGCATTTGCAAAGCTAAATTTTTGTTAGAGGATTGGTGGTTCGTTATGCTAACCTTTGTTAGCTGTGTTTGTACACCTGTTTTTGAACTTTGCTTTACTTTATTGTGTAAAAAAAACTTCCTAAACTAGTGATAAAAGTGCCTGAATCAGTTTAAAGAAATTGTTAGCTTATTTTTGTATGAGGGTTGAGTTTCTCCCTGATTCTATAAATGGAGATTTTTTTCCATTTTGATGATATTTCTGCGCCACACGACCCCACCTGCTGACATTCGTCTACCTGCTTTGCCGATCTGAACAGCCAGCTTGGTGAGCTTGCCCTGCAGCACACTCTTCTCTTTCTTCGGCACGCTGGTCTTCTTCTTCTCTCTGTCCTCCACCTCTCCTCCCTCTGCGCTCTTCAAGGGTTGCATCTCCATGGCAACTCCCCCATCCTGCTTCTTGGCTGGAACAAACACGCACATAAACACATTTAAAACACATTTACTTCAGCGCTGCACTTGATTTGAGAAAAAAAAGAGAAAAATCCAAGAGAGGATGATCAGATTCGAACAGATGGGACACAGAGTATTTAGTTGTGTTTCTGTCTCCTCGTGTCATCTTTATGAATGAGGGTTTGCTTGATTAACATGTTTCCAGATCTGATTGGTCGAGACTTTAAAAGAAACAAGCTCCGCCTCCTAGATGAGCGAGGAGGAGAGAGGCGTTGATGTCTATGTGGCTCCAAATGTAAAATATAATGTTTAAAATGTTTTAAATTTAATTATTTAGCTCATTTTGAGCATAAAATCCTATTTAAAAAATATCCAATTACATTTAATTGTTATTTAGCTCATCGTTCCTACATTTTAATAAATGTTGAAATGACATGTTAAATGTTAAATCTAAATTTAAAAATTAAATCTTAAAATTTGCAGCTAAATCAGATAAAGCTTACATTTAAGAATTTGGGATTGTTCTCGATATTTTGTTCCTGCAACAAAAGCAAACACTAACTTGTTAATGGTGCTAACGCCGCTAAAGATGGCATTTAACATTTCAATTGAAAATGTGTTCTTTGAAAACATTATGGGTGGAACCTGCAGTCCGGCAGTTTGAAGTGCAGCTCGGACACCTACCGCAACTGCAAGTTTGATGTCTTGAAGAGAAGCCTTACCAACTTTAACAGGGTTAGCAACTTTAGCAGAGTTAGCATTTGTGTTTTTTGCAGGATGATGACATCACAACAAAAGCTGCGCATCAACGGCAACAGTTTGAGGGCGCCAGGTGTAAAATAAAATGTTTAAAATGTCACTAATATTTTTTTTTTACATTTTGAGTTCAGATTTTAAATACCATTTTCAGCAGCGTAGTGGCTTTCGTAGCATTAGCAGCGGTTAGCAGCAGTTAGCGATGACGTCTGTCAAGGATGATGACATCATCCTGGTTAAATAACACAGTCAGTCTGGCATGTTGAAGTGCAGGTCAGACACCGGCTGCAACTGCAAGTTTGATGTCTCGCAGGTAAGTGTTAGCTGCATTTAAGAGTTAATGGTTGCCACTGTCTCAGGATGATGACATCACAACAAAAGCTGCCACTGCAAAGGTTAGGGGGCACATGAAATGTGTAGAAACAATTTTGTCACTAATAGGTTTTCAAACTGCTGGACCACATGTTTCATCCATAATGTTTTCAATGAACACATTTTGAATTTAAATTTTATATGCTATCTTCAAGCAGCGTTAGTAGCATTAGTAGAGCTAGTAGCAGTTAACGATGACGTCTGTCATTAATGATGACATCATCCTGGTTAGCTAATGCAGTTAGTCCATCAGGTTAAAATGCAGCTCGGACCCCGCTAAACTGCAAGTTTATGGTCTCATAGGGTAGCGTTAGGTGCGTTTAAGCGTTAGCGGTTGCTAATGTCTCAGCATGATGACATCATAACAAAAGCTAGTGCCAACGGCAAAGGCTGTGTTCCATTCTGAGAAACTTAAACGTAAATTTCAAAGTTTAATGTTTACATTTAGATTTAGACAATCAGATTTAGGATTTACATATCTTATTTAATTTAAATGTAACATTTGGTAAAATTTAGAAATTTGTTGGTGACATTTTTTAGCATTTAACTGTTCCTCGCTCTTTCCATTATAGACACCAGCTTAGCTTGTTGTCACATTTGTTAGTAGTTGTTGTTAATAGTTCGCAGAACCAGAAGTCCTGTTTAATCACTTTTTGGGGTCTTAGGTTTAGTTTCTTAGATTAGGGAGGCGATCCAAACTTGGCCGGTTCAAAGATTACCCCCATTTTTTTTTAGTTTACCTTTGTTCTGATTGTTCTCCACAGCTCCGTCAGCTTGTTTCCCTGAGAGAAACAAACAAAAAAAGGGTGAGTTTTATTGTCTGTGCCGTTAACAGATCACAATTCTGACTTTGGGACAGACACACTTGTACAAACAAGAAAAGCACAAATAAACAATACTACAGGGGGAAAATTAAAGGTACACTCATCCTCTTACAGCGGGTGGAAAAACTGAAAGACATTTTTTAGATGTCCATCATCAGTTACTGTCACTGTGGGGTCCATTCACTGCCTGAGGAAAAGGATGGGCAGAGAACTTTAGGCTCACATACCATTGGTGACTGTGCTGTTACTGGCATCTGAAGGGATGAGCAACTGAGTACTGTCCTCTGTTTGTGTGAGAAAGGAAGGTTTTGGGTGGGAATTTGGCACAAAAAGGGGGGTAAAAAAAGAGGGGAGAAAAAATGAAACCCAAGCATGAAAGTGACGGCGTGACGACAGCAGAAACGAAACAATGAGAAAACAGAAAACATGCGTCTTCTCGGGGAGAAGCCAGCACGTTATGATATTTGCAGAGGTTTTAATGAATAATTTATTCCCTCCGGTCCACGAACCGATCCGGCTCGCTGAGACGATACCGTGTTTGAGTGCAAAACGAGGACAAGAAGCGATGAGTCTTTATTTCTTTCATCATCAGCCAATCTGTCGCCGTCCATTACCGCCGTCCAGGATGATGTTTGCTCCGTTTCGGGGATGCTAACGACGCCACGCGCATTCCCGTGCAGGAGTGAGAGCAGCGGTGGAAGCTGCTAATGACGTTAACCTTAAGTGCTTCTGAAAGTGTGTGCAGCCTCTGTTGTCTGACTGCAGCCTGCTTCCAAAACAGATTTGAGAACAGACTAATGCTTCGTGCATTGACCAACCAACGCTTTTTCCTGAATGCCCCCCTCCCCCCTCCACTCAACACCACCACCCCACCTCACTGCTCTTTCAATAATTGATTGAATCTGCAGCCTCTCTTTCTCTCAGATTAAGGGAGGGGAAGGAGAAACAGAGTGAGGGCAAAGAGGCCAGGGTGGTGGGGGTAAACAAGATGTGAAAGGTGTGGATAAGCAGAGAGAGGAGGGGAGGAGGAGAACATGAGACAACGAGCGGGAAAGAGGAGAAACAGGAAGAGGACGTGGGTTAATACGAGTTTAACCTCCTGAGCTCCTGCTACTGGAAGCAAAACTGCACTTCCTGGTTTCTACTTCTTCCCACTTCTGTTAGCTTAAGATCTGTCATTTAAACATAGACATGATTATGATGATAGACTAATTGATTTAGTCCATTTTGTGGCTAATTATGAATGTTTGATTTACATTTCTTTGTTTCTCTTCTGTCACCAAACATTTTAAACCTTTAATGTTGGACTAAACGGCAGCAGGATTGCGCTGAGAAAAAAAACAGAAATTGTTATCGACCAAAAAAAACCCATAGTTATTTTATCTGTACATATAAATTGAATACATATTTGGTCCAAATGACAGACATATAAAAAGGAATGAAACCGTTTTGATCATTAACAAAAAATCCTTACTTTTTTAGGCCCCATAAGGCTGAAATAAGCTGAAAATTTTCAACCGTACGTATCTTTTTCCTATTTCTTTCTCATCGCAGGTTAAAAGAAAACTCTGGTTGGTCTCTTTTTTTTTTAGTCGCTCACCTTTTTTCTCCTTCCCGTCCTCCTCCATCTCTCCGGCGCCGAGCAGCGTGAAGATGATGCCCGTCTGGGAGTTGACACCTACAGCCGTCACCAGCATCCTGCCCGAGCCCTCCATTACATGAGTACCTGAAACACACAAACACACCTGTTCAAAGGCAACTCCGCCCACATCAAGAACTCTGCCCATCACACACAACTTATTGTCTTTTTTTTTATTTTACATTCTCCGGAGTGTCCCGGGTCTTCCTCTGGGTCTTATGCTAGTTGGACACCCACATCAAGAACTCTGCCAATCATGTTTAGGACAAACTCCGCCCACATCAAGAACTCTGCCAATCATGTTTAGGACAAACTCCGCCCACATCAAGAACTCCTCTAATCATGTTTAGGACAAACTCCGCCCACATCAAGAACTCCTCTAATCATGTTTAGGACAAACTCCGCCCACATCAAGATCTCTGCTAACCATGTTCAAGACAAACTCCGCCTACATAAAGAACTCTGTCAATCGTGTTTAGGACAAACTCCTCCCACATCAAGAACCCCACCAACCACGTTTAGGACAAACTCCGCCCATATCAAGAACTCCAATTACGTTTAGGACAAACTCCGCCCACATCAAGAACTCTGCCAATCATGTTTAGGACAAACTCCGCCCACATCAAGAACTCTGCCAATCATGTTTAGGACAAACTCCGCCCACATCAAGAACTCCTCTAATCATGTTTCGGACAAACTCCGCCTACATCAAGAACTCCTCTAATCACGTTTAGGACAAACTCCGCCCTCATCAAGAACTCCTCTAATCATGTTTAGGACAAACTCCGCCTACATCAACAACTCGTCTAATCACATCTAGGACAAACTCCGCCCACATCAAGATCTCTGCTAACCATGTTGAAGACAAACTCCGCCTACATAAAGAACTCTGTCAATCATGTTTAGGACAAACTCCACCCACACAACAACAAACTCCCCCAATACACTGCAGAGACCCCTACTTGAAACAGACTGACAGAGTTCACTGTACAACAGAAGCTGCGTGGATCCATCTGTAGATCTCACACTCCATTTTTTGAGCACTGATGAACAAAATCCAGAGATAATTAAACTCCTCCACTTGAGGCAGAACCAATGGAAAACAACCGAACCATCTGAAGTTCCTGTGACATGCATATCCATCAAATAAAACAGCTTTCAACATATATGAAACTTGGCATAATATGATTTCTGCATTTTGTCACATATTTTGCATTTTTTTTGAATCTGGCTCAGCTAAAGTGAAACAGGAAGTGATATCAAAGAAAAACTCAAAGAAAAGGAACTTCCTGGTCTTTATTTATTGAAACAATATTTTTATTATTATTATTATTATTATTATTATTATTATTATTATTATTATTATTATTACTCTGACTTTTCTTCAGCTCTCTGATAGTGATGTTAATCTAAAGAAACATAAGATTTTTCTCTATGGTCTGTGTTGTTAGCTGTTGTAGCAATGCTGTTTACATGCAGACATTCCCCTTTGACATCACTTCCTGTTTTTTCACGTGCAAATATCTGAACAACTGCTCATCTCAGTGACGTGAAATCTTTTTTACAATATGTTAGCCATGTTATATTTCCAAAAATACATTCGTATTTGTTACAAAGATTTGATGGCACGGGCACTTTAAATTTTTAACAAGTAACCTTTTGTTTAAAAACCTTGAATTTAAAATCTGAAACCACACCTGAAAGCAGCATGGGGTCTTTGTCCACAGATTTGCGCACGTGGTCCGACTCTCCTGTCAGGGAGCTCTCGTCGATCTTCATATCGTTGCCTTGGACCAAAACGCCGTCCGCCGGCAGCAGGTCACCTGAACATAAAACAGGTGAGGGACGGATTAAACACATATTTGTGTCATTTTTGTGTTTGATTACCTTTCATACATCAGCAGATTATTTTTGTGCAGATTCTGAATATTTTATTTTGTCATGATTTTCATTATATTTCTGATGGTGTATTAAAAAAAAGGTAAATAATTTATTCCAAATAAAAGTATCAAAAGGAGCCAAAGAAGACAAGTAGAACTAATCTGCTTATTCATTAAACCCAGAATAATAAAAAAGTTAAACTTTTTGTGTTAAGTTTCCTCCATTTTTACCCTTATCCATGATTTTCAGAGAAAAACGTGTTATTTTTGCTGAACAGAGACCAGTTTTTTAAATACTGTAAATAAAACAGTGAAAAAGTTAAATGTTTTGTGTGTTTTTTGTACCGTATTTGACCTGAGCCATGTCTCCCACCACCATGTCAGCCACGGGGATCTGGATGACGTTTCCTTTCCGGACCACGGTGAACTTCTGCTCCTGCTCGATCCGACTCTGCAGACCCCGGAACTGCTTTTCTTTGGACCAGTCGTTGAACGCCGTCACCAGGACGACGCACACGACGGACAGCAAGATGGCGGCGCCCTCGATCCAACCGGCATCGGCCTCCCCTTCGTCCTCTGCTCCCGCGCTCACGTTCCCGCACGCTGAGGAGACAAGACAGCTGTCAATCAAACCTTTACTGACACGGAGTTTAGATTAAAAGTTCATTTATCAAAGGTTTAAAAGAGAGGTTTAAATAGAGGTGCACAAAATGGGGTCCGCAGGCCAAAATTGGCCCATTTTGAATTATACAAAAGACACTTAAGCACACTTTATAGGACCACAAATACTCATATTTTATCAATTTCTGAAATGTCCCATGAGCCTTTATTGCCAGAGCATAAGTTAAACTTTCTCCAAGTGCATGAGCTGAAAAAAACAAAGAAACAAAAAACGACTGCTAGCTTCAACATAAAAAAATAAAAGGACTTTTGCTTAAAAATAATTTGTATTTCATGCATTTGGCCTGCAGCCCACAGATTTTCATTTTGTCCCTCCTGGGGAAAAACTTTGGGTACCCCTAGTTTAAATGCTCCCCAAAAAGTTAGTTAGATGAGATATTTTAGCATCAGTTATGTCTAACCTTTTGATACATTTACAGCAACTTTAAGATAACTTTTTTCTACTTATAAACAGCTTTTCTCTACATTTACAGTAGCTTTTAGTTAACCTTTTGTTAATTTTAGACAGCTTTTTTCTACATTTACAGCATCTTTTAGCTAGCCTTCTGCTACGATTATATTTAAGACTGCCTTTTGATATATTTACAGCAGCTTTTAGATAACATTTTGCTCCTTTTAGACAGCCTATTGCTGAATTTACAATAGCTTTTAGTTATTTTTTTGCTACTTTAACTTTTAGACAGTCTTTTGCTACATTTACAGTAGCTTTTAGCTAGCCTTTTCTTGCTACTTTTAGCTTTAGGACAGTCTTTTTTCTACATTTACAGTAGCATTTGTTATCTTTTTGCTACTTTAAGATGGTATTTATTACTTTTACAGTAGCTTTTAGCTAGCCTTTTGCTACTTTTAGCTCAAACCTGGCTTTTTGCTTCTCAAAAATTTCAATCAGGGTGTTATTTTTTTAAAAATTGTGTTTTTTAATTGCCTTTTTATAAAAAAAAACATTCTTTAACCAGAACATAAAATCTGATCTGATTTAGAATAAATTAAATCAGACTCAAATGTTAATTAATAATAAAAATAATATATATAATTTGTTTTAAATGTTCACTGGAAGCTAAAGAATTGGTTTGAGATCGATCTGAAAATATATTTTACGGCAGGTTTATTTGCTCAGAGCCACCAAGTCGCAGCGGGAGACTAAAAAACGACACTTTTTTTACACGTTTTCACACCAAACATCACAATGTTCACAAACGCTGCAGGAGCATATGCTCATCAGCTCCATTAACAGCTTGTTGTTTCTGTGGGGTTTATTTAAGACTATTTCCTTTGACCCGCACCCTTTTACTGTACAGTTAATATTGCTAAACTCCACAATCAGTCAGGGAGAAAAGAAAAAAAAGTAAAAAACAAACAACTAATTATATTTGTATGTTCACTATAATGATTTAAACTTAAACACAATAATACATTAAATCTGAAACTAGTTGGAACAAAGAAGGAAATATTTCTTGTCTGTTGTTTTGCTGCAGTCATAAACTCGGTCACATGTTCTGATAATTGTTTTGCTGAGCTGCATTTATTATTTATTGTGGAAACTGTTGCCCTGTTCAGTCGTCCCTGTCAAAATAAAACGCCTAGCTCTGGTTTTAATCACCCAGGTTGAAAACTATGATGATTAAATTTCAAGCTTCTCTTTGGTTGTTCTTTTCCATTTGCTCTCGTTTTAATCAGGATTAGATTTCAAAACAAACATTAAGTTCTACAAATTTCTCAGACTTTTATTAGTTTTTCTTTG
This sequence comes from Anablepsoides cearensis, assembly GCA_032275365.1. Taxonomy (NCBI): domain Eukaryota; kingdom Metazoa; phylum Chordata; class Actinopteri; order Cyprinodontiformes; family Rivulidae; genus Anablepsoides; species Anablepsoides cearensis. Next base: position 26,129,979 of record JAUBOC010000181.1, on the reverse strand, counting down.
ACATGAGGGGGGAAAAAGGCCAACGGTCTGTGTGAGTTCTGATCTCAGGGCTTGCCGTGTTTTATTCTTCCTTTTAATAAAAACACATTTACCAACTGAAGAGTCTCACACAGAGGCTCTCAAACTGCCATTGTGAATAAATCGGGTCACTATGGATCCACTTTGTCGCTTTGCACAGCAGCTGGCTGCTCACTCTCTCCATCCAGCTGCGTGCAGCCGGCTCCCATCGTCCAGTCAATAACTATTAACCCTTTTCTCTGAAATTCCCGCTGCAGAAGAATTCACAATGTTGAATGTCACTGCTGCTTTCATAAGTTGTTCTCGCAGCTAAAAACCTTAAATAAACATTAAAAAAAAAGGTTTTGGTTTATTCTCCCGCCACTCCCCGCCTGCTTCCTTACCTTCGCTTTCCGTCCCGGGAGGCTGGTAAAAAGAGAGGCCGAGTGAAATGATGGCGGCGACCTCCAGGATGATGAGGGTGACGTCCTGCAGGGCCTCCCACACCAGTTCCAGGAAGGTTTTGGGCTTCTTCGGGGGGATAAAATTGCAGCCAAAAGTTTGGCGTCGACGCTCCAAATCTGTCGGGTCGCCGCTGAGACCTGAAAGATCATCAGGAATTTTTTTTTACCATTTAGAGAGGTTTTTATCAATCACAGATTATCTGAACGGTTCCAGGTTTAAATTATTTCACCTGAGGAAAAGAAATTAAAATTAACTTTATATTTAAACAAACAAAAAAGCATCCTTTCTGATTTCTTAAAATTGCAACATATCGTAAGTATTTTTTTCTTTTTAAAGCACCAACAGTAACATATCTAACCTAAATAACAGTGGAGGGCACAGTTCCGCTAATCCGCTAACTGCTGAACTAGCTTCTCATTTAGCAGCTTTTTTGACAACTTTGGAAACCATTAGCAAACCCATTAGCTTCTCGCTACATTAGATTCTGCTAATTTTAAGCTAACAAAAGTGTAAAACTTCAATTCTGATACCATTTTTCCCAAAATGCATAAAAATGATCCCCTCTTACAAGCAGCGCAGGACGTGCCAGACATAGCATGTAGCATATTTAGCAGCTAAAGCTAAGAGCATCAAAAAGAATTAAAATAACAATTTACATTATTTAAATTACAAAGACAAAAACGGACTACATATGGTAGAAAACAAATTTGCTATTTGTTGCTTAGCTAACTTCAAACTTTACAATGGTGGGCACAGCTCACCAAAATGTTAGCTTCATCCGCTTACAAGAATCTTAGCTCCACTAACGCTAAACCTCTGTCAGTCTTACACTTCACACAAATCTGTTGTTAATTTCCTATTGGTTCAATTTGAAAGTAGGCGGGGTCATATGTAGCAAATTGGCCAATCCAAACCAGATTTTTAGCTTCGTCTAACTTGTGATACTTAATAAATAATAAAAGTATTTCTTTGGTCGAGTTTATATTTTTATAAATATTGTTTGAAGTTAATAAAATGACAAATAGCAAATACTATCTCTACCTTTTATATATAGCCAATTTTTATATTTTTTATTTAAATATTGTTAAATGTTATTTTGTTTCTTTTTGACCCTCTTAGTTTGAAGTTTAGCTGCTAAAGATGCTACATGCCACACACACTGCTTGTAAGAGGGGATGGTTTTTATTTAATTCATGATGAACGGCATAAAAATTAAAGTTTAATAATTGTGAATTTTTAAGTGGATTTAAAATTAGCGTAACCTAATTTAGTGGAAGCTAGTCAGTCTGAACAGTTTCCAAATTTAGCAAAATAGCAAACCTGCTAAATGAGAAGCTAGTTCCGGTATTAGCATTACTGTGGCTGCCCGATCCGTCCCGGTAGCAAGATCCATATGGTCAGCTCATTTATGCATGCGCTAAATGATACGACTTCTGGAATGTGCTTGATTTAGGAAAAAAATATATATATATATATATATATATTTAAAAGTATAAAGTAGAGATCTAAAGTGATTTTTGATAAAAAATTTGTCTTCTCTGCTCTTGCTCGCCTCTCACCTGCTCAGGTGTTTCTCACCTTTCAGTCATCTCTGGTCTAATAGATCAGTGGTTCCCAACAGTTTTAGACTTGTGTACCCCTGAACCATATTGTCTAGTACCCCCTCATTCAAACACAATGATGATTCTCCAAAACTATAATGTACTACAACTGATTATTAAATAAAAATTATTTATTTAACCCTATAGAACATTTAATTGTCAGACATTTTATTGTTTTGAACTCAAATTAAACATAAAGATAAAAACATTGCCTTGAAAGTGAATAAGTAATTAAATAAATAAACCAGGTGCAGAAAACAGCAGCGTCCAAAATATATTGTTTTGTCCAAAATCAGTCAGAAACTCACCCAAATGAGCAAATTCCGTGAGATTCTACGTTTAATACGGGATTACTTTTTGTGTTAATTCCGTAATTCTGTCTGCAATTTCTGAATTGCGGAAATCGTAGGGCCCTACATATCTGTCTTATTATTTATTTATTTTTTACACTTCTGGGAAAGTTTTCCCCTTACTCCCTTTAATGATTGTAATAGAGCACCTGTAGTTTACTGCCACATCATTTTGTTTATTTTGTTTCATAAGTAAAGTTTCATTTCTCCTCAAGTCTGCATCCTGCATCTATTTTATTCTCACATTTAAGATGTTTGAGAATTTTAATCTAAACTTTATTTTTGTTGTTTTCCCTTGAGGACATCGAGCTGAACTCTGGCCATGTTTCGCCCACGTCTGACATAAAATAATAATAATAATATAAATATTGAAAGTTTTTCTCAAAGTTTCTGCTCTCTCGTCAGAATGCCTCTGCAGCATCCTGAAACCTCTCCCCCTCCAGCCTCTCCAGTTTCCATGGTGACCAGGATATCAGGTCCAGGGCTTCCGGCGTCTAACAGGTTTCTGCCCGGCAACAGGTGATGTCATTCCTCCAGAGTGGAGCCTTTCCTTAAATTTTTTAATGTGTTTTTTTGATTGGCTGCCAGCGACCTGCTGGTTGGCTGAAGTCGGCGTCAGTCTTGGCCTCCTGCTCCAAACCTGCTGCAGGGAGTCATGCAGATGATCAACAGGGCCCAGGCCCAGGCGAGGCAGACACAAAACAGGTGACCTTAATGCTGAGTAATCACAGAGAGCTGTTTCCTCTTTTCATTAGCCTCCTCCCTTCTTTTCTTCCCTTCCTCCTCTTCCTCTTCCCCCCCCACCCCCCTCTCTCTCAATCTCCCCTTGATGTGTCCTTGACAATGCGGCAAGCTGTTTGAGCTCTCCCTCCTCACCCCTCAGCTTTCTCTCTTCTCTCTCTCCAACTCGAACAGTCTCTCGCTCCCTCTTTCACATTTTTCTCTTCCTGCTTTTGGATATAATGGTTTCACGCTGCAGCGCTGGAGCATCTTCCAGAACCCAATCCTGCTCCGCGTCTCGTCTCACAGTCGACGCTCGGCTGCATCACGATGCCTTCACGTGTGGCGCTGCGTGTTCACCCGCCCCGCGCCCCACCGTCACACCAAAACGTTTGCGTTGGCTACCAAAGCAGAAAGAAATACTGCTGAGTGACGTTCTGATTCGCTGCTTCGTCACGTCACACGACATCGTGTGCGATGACGAGTCGAGACGAGTTGTCCGAGATTTGTGTGCCAACTTTGCTTCAGCATCTGCAGACGCACGGGGCCTGTGTGTGTGTGTTTGTGTCGGGGTTTGTTGGTACCCGATGCACAGATTCCAGAGCGGCTCACTGTATCAAATTAGCAACACTCAACACAGACTTACTGTAACTCAACACCGTACAAACACACACCTTGTGTTTCTGTCCTTAATAAGGCCGTTCTTTGACCTCCATTCATTCATCTGATTGGCCAACCCCAAAGAGGATCTAAGATTCTGTATTTGCATTTACATTTTGTTTAAGATTGTTCTCTGAAACAGTACTACAGTTGTGGTCAAAAGTTTACATACACTTGTAAAGAAACATAATGTTATGGCTGTCTTGAGTTTTCAATAAGT
>JAUBOC010000181.1:26057256-26068575 GCA_032275365.1 Anablepsoides cearensis | reverse complement strand
TTTTGCACCTTTGTAAAGCACTTTGTGACCTCTATGTCTGTGAAGGGTGCTATATAAATAAACTTTTACTTACTTACAATAACCGACGTCATTTTACCCACGTCGGTATTTTTGTATTTAAAAAAAATGAGGAAAGGAGAAACCTTCTTGTTTTCTGTTGTGGTCTCTTTAAAGCCGCCCAGTCTGATACAGGTTTAAACAGACGCTGCTTTCAACAAACCAAACGAACCCCACAGCTTTAACCAATCAGAGCAGAGCAGAGCAGGGTGGGGCGGGTCTTCAGCAGTCTGCAGGATAAACACCGGTCATCCTGCAGCTCCTGACCTGAGTGAAAAAACCTCGTCCTCCACAGTTCCACCCAGCCCTACCACAGACGTTGGTATCTAAAATCTAACAAACTATAAGTTTATGTGTTTTGATTTTGTTTATTTTTTAAAAACTAATTACCATAAAGTATTTTTACAGTCTTTGTTGAAGTAATTTTTTTTATCAAATAATGTCAACCTATACAGGGTTCTCCTTAAAAACAAACAAACAAACAACAAACAAGTGGGTTTGCTGGTTAAATATGAATTAAACACATGAAGAGAACACGGCACCTGTTCGGTTTAGCGTTGCCATGGAGAACATGGCTTCGTGGTACGCCTCTTTAACTTCCTCTTTGGTGACGACCAGCTTGATCTTGTTCCATCTTTCAGGCTGACGGGAGCAGAGAGATAAAAACAAGAGCGTGAAGACGTCCACGAACAAACGCCAGCCCTCTTAAGTTTGCCTTTCCAACCTGTTCCAGCCACTGGTGGGCGTTCACGGCCACCTGAGTCCCCAGAGGTTTGGTCAGAACCAGGACGTCTCCCGGCACGGCCCCGTCAGGCCTAAAAACAGATTCAGACTGAGTTTAACCGCTGCCTTCTGACGGCAGAGAGTTGATGAATGTAAGGGGTGTTAACGAGATGTTTGGACAAAAAAATAAACAGATTTTACAAATAAACATTGATACTTTAACTGAAGTTTGACAGTGAATTTGCTCCAAATCATTTAAGACAGAGCAGGAACAGGAAATATTGTGTTAAAATTTATTATTAAAAGGGCAATATTATGTGTTTCTCAAGGATTCAAGGAGACTTTATTGTCATTCGCATCACATGTGATGGAACAAAATTTGCATTCTCACGGTCCAATTTCACCCACAAGCAATTTAAATACAAGTAAAGTGAATGAAGAATAAAAGTAGAATAAGTAACACAAATATGCAATATATACAGAATGTAAGAAATATGGGGGATAAGGAAGTTTGGAGCAGCAGCAGACTATGTTCTCAGGTATATATTTAAATTCTATACCATAATAAAGTAACTCTGTCACCTTCAGTTGTTATTAAAATGTTGTTTATTTGTTTAAATAGAAAATAAACTTGTCTTCTCATCATATGTTTCTAAATGCCTTGAAATTGGCCTCTGTCACAGATCACACACTTCTTCACCTCGTCCTCTCTGTGCCTCGTCATATTTAACAGTCTGCAGATTAAATTTAAATTGATCATGAATTTAATCTTTTATTTTTTTATGTAATGTGGATCTAAGCATTGAAGTCATAAAATTATTTTTAATTCATTAAGTTTATTTGAAGTTCTAAAACATATTTAGTCTCCCCTATAGCTCAGATCACAATTACTGGCAAACATATTAGCTGATGATGTAATCAAGCAGCTTGAGTTTGATTTTTAGCAAATTAAGTTTGGTTTTCTTAGAAAATAAGGAGTTGATTAAAGCAGATGTTTATTCTCTCTTTGTTTTTGAACTTTATTTTGTCATGATGTTACTGGCTGGAAAGCAGTAAGCTTTATGTTTTTATATGTTTGTTTTTTTATTTATACACTTCACTTCCTGTGACGTTCACTTAACATGTTTAATATCATGTTTCATGAAACAAAAAAGATTAGAAATGATAAAAAGGTAAAGGCACAGATTTGTTTGCTTTATTGTAAACTGTGCTTTAAATAAATCTTACTTTATTTGTTATTGCTTCTGCTTGTGTGAGTGCGAGTATTGGGACAGGGCCATACTCCCCTGTCTGCTGCCTCAGGACACTACAGGATTTCTAAAACATGCATTAATGAGTCAAAGTAAAACTCTGAACATGTTTTGAAGAGAGGATAAGATTATAACATGATATAAAACTCAAAAAAGCCCCTTTAATGTGTCCAAATGGACTAAAGTGTGTCTTTGTGCTCAAATCAGTTTTAAAGATTCACCTTTCAGAAAAATACAACTAACCGGTCGTATGACATTAAATCAAAGTAGCTTCCTGGGACACGACAGACTCACATGATGAACTCGTTGGGCTGGCAGACGACGGAGGCCACGCCCCCGATGATGATCCAGGGGTTGACGACCGTCTGACCGCCGGTCACCGACGTCCCTCCTTCCTCCGCAGCGTCACGGAACCCTCGGATCATCAGCGGCATCGCTCGCTCTCGATCCTGTTTCCCACACAAAACATGGAATCGTTTTAAAACAAAGAAACACAAAATGTTTTTGTTTACAAACATGTTTTGTGCTGTTAAAGTGCCGGTGACGTGTATATCCTTCAAATACAGAAAGTCAAAGAAAACAACGTTTAAGAAACTTTGCATAGTACACATGATTTTACTCATTTTGTCACATAAATCCCATTTTTTCTTTTGAACTTGGCTCAGCTAAAGTGAAACAGGAAGTGACATCAAAGGGGAATGCTTTAAAAAAGATAACTCTTTATTTAAACTTTAACTGTTCTTCATCTCTCTGATGGTGACTCAAAATAATTTAAAGAAACATCAGATTCTTCTCTACAGTCTGTGTTGTAGCAATGCTGTTTCCATGCAGACATTTCCCTTTGACATCACTTCCTGTTTCTTCACATGTAAATATCTCTACACATGTTCATCTCAGCAGTGTGAAATTAGTTTTACAATATGTTATTAATGTTATTTTCCAAAAATGTGTTCATATTTATTACAAAGATTTGATGTCACAGGCACTTTAAAGTTTGAAAACTAACTTATTTCCTATATTTTCTTCTAAAGAATTATCTAAAAAAAACAAGTTATTTTAATAAGAGCCTACAGAAAATGTTAACTTCAGATAAACAAAACGTTACAGTAGTTCCAGTTGGAACAAAATGAGCGGTCGGTACCTTCTCGTTCATCTTCTGGCTGACGCTCAGCAGCATCAACATGTTGTCGCACTCCGTGATGCCCATGGCGTACAGGTCGCTGAGGACATTACAACACGCTATCCTCCCCTGAGGAACAGGAAGCACAGATACAAAGATTCAAACTGTTTTTACTGGATAAAACAGTTCCGGTTTTCTCCATCAGTTATGTAAGTCTACAATGAAAATGCGCCCAATGTATCGTTTGATAATCGTCATCACAATATATGAGAGTGAAACAGTCAAACTGCAGGCGCTGCTATGTAGGAGGTGAATTAAATCAACGTGTCATTTCAGGGATAAACCCTAATTGCACCAAACAGCTGCATCTTACGGCTTTTATTTTGATGATAAACTTAGATAAACTTTCATTTTGCTGTGAAACTCTAAAATTCCTGTTTTTTTATATTGCAATATAAATCAAAAGGTTAGAAAAATCCAATATTGTGCAGCCCTAGTCCAGTCCTTTTAGTTTTTTTCTAAAAAATTTATTCATAAACGGACAATTATTATATGATAATTATGTAATTTATTGGTAACATACTATAACTGGATGCACTTTGTTACATTAAGCCACAGTATTTTTTTATGTTACAGCAACCGGACTAAGAAACACAGCTGCAAACATGTGACTGGGGTCTAAGCTCCTGCAGTCACATGACTGCACAGAAACATGTAGTTTTCTCTGTTACTCCTCAAGATCTTTGCTAAACAAGACAAAAACCTGCTTGTTTTTATGATTATTGCTTTCTCGATTGCAGCACCAAACACATACAACACAGAGTGTTTAGAGTGAAGTATGTAGGACTAAATTATACTACATTACTGCACAAAAGGTTTTGGGGCACTCCTCTTTAAATTCTTGACTCTAACCTATGAATCTTTAATGCAGAAAACCAAAAAATAAAATAGATAAATATTCACCCTGGATCTTCTACCTTTATATAAAAGCAACTTTTCACACTTGTTTCTATTTATATAGTTCAATCTCTACAAATCTACACAAAAATAACAGTTTATTAAACATAATACAACATTTCTGCACCAAAAAGCTTTTTCCAGATGAGTTTTGCTCAACCTCTGCCTAAAATAAACAAAAATAAACCATTTGATTATCAATTTAAACAAGTTTTAAACCAGTTTAACTTCAGTTTTCTCATGTAAACTGCTGACTTCAGGTCATTCCTCTTGAACTCGGGTCAGGAGTTGGACTTTAATGTTGCAGTGGAGCGTGCTTTAATGAGGACATGCGTGCTGGTTCATCAAAAAGGTCTGGACCCCAGAGGGGACCAGATTGTTTTTATGTCCATGTGACGCAACACAAACAGACTTAATGCTTGCTTTTTTTTTTTACAACCACTGACCATGTGAATGCTTCATGGAGGGGGGATGCAGACTCACCATCATGTACGGATCTTCAACCAAAGGGTAAAAGAAATCAGTGGTTTGAACCAGAGACAGACCTCCATGTCTTAGAGGGATCACACAGCTGTCCAAACCAATACCTAAAATAAAAACATGTTTTCTGTTTTTATAAAGTGAAATTATTGCAGAACAGGTTAGATTACTTTAATGCAAGTAGTATTTTGTGTAAATAATATATAGGATAAATCTTGTGCCAGCAAGAATTTAATTTAAATTGCTCAGATTGAATCTGAATGTGCATAAATTGAAGTTGAATGCATTGGTTTGAAAATAAATTTTGCTTTATTAAAAACTCAGTTTGACCACTTTCAGTTCCAAAATTCAGATTTTTGTGTCACATCCTGGTCCTTGAGAAAGCCAGCCAGAGTAATCAAACACAGATCCACAGATTTATGTTTCACTTTGGTGAAGTTTCCCTTCTGTATGTAACAGAGTTGATGCAATCCACCATAGAAATGACAAAAACAGACAGTTATTTTATTGCAGTGGATAATTTTACCTAATAGAAAATGTTACATTTACATCACATCATGGATCACATATTGATCAGATGCTGCTGCTGACTGATCCATACAACACAGGTCTGAGTTTTGTAATCTGTTTTATTGTTGTTGTTTTTTTAGTTATTTTGCTCTCTGTTAAGCACTTTGTGATGTTTGTGTCTGTGAAAGGTGCTATATAAATAAAGTTTACTTACTTAAATAAGAATCAATATCTGACTCATTTTTCCAGCTGTGTAAAGGGATTGGTAAAGTTTTTTGAAAGTATGATTAGCTGACGGATCGCAGATAACATCCCCGTTATGAATTCTTATCATATTAATAGAGCCAAACTGAATTTTTAATAAACCAAAATACAGTTTCAAAGCAAATTAATTCAAACCCAAAACTTTAAATTCAGTTTCAAAAGATTTATTCCATAATAATAAAGTAAATAATATACAATACAGCAAGTGATGAACTTAGTACTCACATAAAATAAGAAATCTTCTGCTGAATCATTATATTATTGTGTAATTTAACAGCTAAACACTTGTCTCTTTTGTTTTATAGTATTATTGTTTGTATTATCATGCATTTATGATGTTTCAAAGAGATAACTAGGGTTATCAGCCAGTTACATGTTAACTAATTTAACAGTCAAACCTGTTTTACCTGGCTTTTAGCCGTCATTCTGCCAAAAGAGCAACAAGCTAACAATGTTAGCAACAGTTAAGCTAACTGTGGTTAGCTTGGGGAGCAAAGGTTCGAGCTAAAAAACAAACAAACAAATCATTAACTTTGTTCCTTACCGAGCCGCGGGCCGGACAGCTGTTCAACGAACTCCGGGGCATGGTCCTCGGCTTTTCCCGTCTCGTCGGCGGCTCGGTCCGGCTCCAGTCCCGACAGGAGTTTGAGCAGAGCCTCCTGCGGGACCTTGCATCCTCATCCCTTCATGTCCGAGAAGGATGTGAGACGGAACCCGCGATCCAGGCCGTGCTCCGCGGGGTCGAAAGGCTTGTATCCCGGGGGGAAACACCCCGAGGGTCCCACGACCTCCTCGGAGGGAGGTGGGGGGCTGGAGCTTGACATGCTTTACACCGAGCACCGGTTCTGAAACAAAATGCAGGAAGAGGAGGACACAGGTCTGCAGTCCGGTTAGTAAAGACGCGCTGAGCGGTGTTCGTGCGAGCAGCGCTGCGTGATTAGAAGAAAACGCTCACCAAAATAAAACTAAATCAACTTCCTAAAAAAGGTTTATACGTCCGTACGTAACATTTGAGAACATTACAGGTTATATTTCCACCAATATTTGTATATAAAGTTAGATTATCATAATTCAAGACAAAAATATTCGAAAAAAATGAGAGAGGTGTATTATTTTGAAATTTCTGCCAAGTTTCCGGCTACAGTTCGAAATGGGTGTTGACGAAGCGCGAGCTCCTACGGGACAGTTGGACTGTACCATTTCTCATGTTGTCATTAACCATTTAGCATTTTTTCCTTTTTTCCTAAACAATTTAGCTTGATATAATGAACTTTTAATAAAAATATTTCAATTTAATTGTTAATACGTCCACAAAAATATAATATAAATGAACAAACAAAACGAATCCTCCCTGTCGCTCTAATTGGTTTCTTCATAGCGGCGGTACACCGCAGCTGCTGCTGCTGTCTTTTTATTGTAGCCAAGCAGAAACAGATTAAATTTTGTTATTTAGCATATTTTATTAACTTTGCAAACCGCCAATAAACTCAAAGAAGAAGAAGTTATTAACTTTATATTTGAAGTGGCAGACTATTTCTTATACAGCCTGGAGAGGTAGCATTTTTGCTAAAATACAAAATAAATGCTGAGTAAGTGCTGAAGAAGCTGAAATTGTTGGTAAAGCTAAGAGAGCAAAACATTGAAAGATAAAGGTAGGTAAAATAAATAAAGAACCAAAAGTTATGTTAAAAGACAAATGTAGCAAAAGATTAGGTTAAAGATAAAACAAGCAAAAGCTAGTTAAAAGGAGCAAACACTAGCTAAAAAACAACAACTAATTTTAAGCTAAAAACAAGACTAAATGTAGCAAAAAGCAAGCTAAATGCTAAAAGCACCAAAGGCTAGGAGAAAACTAAAAATGGTATAAAGCTAGCTATAGGAAACAAAACACAACAAGCATAAAAACAGTAGTTGATTTAACAAAATAATAGCTAAATGTAAAAAAGTTAAGGTAAAAGGCAAGAGCAGCAAGAAGTAAAATAAATAAAAGCTAGCTAAAAGAAGGAAAATACAAAAAAGTACATGTAGCAAAAGACAGGCTAAAAAGCTGAATTTAGCAAAAGTGTAGGTTAAAGTTAAAATAAGCTAAAAGGACTAGCTAAAATAGCAAATTTTTTAGCTACAAGCAACAAAAGACTGAATGGTAGATGTTGCAAAAGGTTAGCTGAAAGCTAAATGTAGCAAAATGCAAATTAAAAAATCTAAATATAAGATAAGAGAGATAAGATAAATCTTTATTGTCATTGTTGCACTGAGAAAGGACACTGAGGTCCTTAGACAATGAACAACAAAATAATGTTTGCAGCTCCCATTGTGCAAATAATCACATTAAAAATGTAAAATAAGAGGTAAAAACGAATAAAAAGTAAGATAAAATAAGATAATAACGTAAACAACCGTAGCGGATAAATTAGAGCGTTAGAATAGAATAGAGGTAGATAATAATAATAATAATAAGAAAAAGTATGTAAGAATGTAAACAGCAGTGGCAAATAATCAGAACATTAAAAAAAAGTTGAGAGGTAAAAAGTAAGATGAAATAAGATACAATTTGTATATACATATAAAAAATTGAGGTAGAAAAGGTTTAAAAAATATAAGATAAAATAAGACAACGGTAGCAGCCTTATCAATGTGTCAGGTGAGCATTATTGCACATAACCATGTTATTGAGTTAACCATGTGTGTTTAGAAGTTTAACTGCTGTTGGACAGAAACTGTTCTTGAGTCTGTTGGTTCTGGTCCTAACAGTCCTGAACCTTCTACCTGATGGTAGCTGGACAAACAAACTGTTCCCGGGGTGTGATGAGTCTCTGTATGTGTCATGCTCTCTGGAGGCAACAGAGGGCACCCAACAATGTCCTGAGCCACCTTTATGATTCTCTGGAGTGCTTTCTTCTGAGCCACTGTGCAGCCAGAGAACCACTCACACAGACAGCAGCTCAGGACACTTTCAATGGAGCAGCAGGTAGAAAGTCACCAGCAGTCTCTGCGTGATGTTATTCCTCTTCAGGACCCTCAGGAAGTAGAGTCTCTGCTGGGCCTTCTTCACCAGCTCCTTGGTGTTAACGCCCCAGCTTAAGTCCTCTGAGAGGTGAACCCCCAGGAAACCAAAGTCCGAGACCCTCGCCACACAGTCCCAGCTGATACATAACGGCTGAATATCAGGTAAAAAAGGTTTCAGTAAAAACCAAATGAAGCAAAATGTTAGGTTAAAAATAAGCAAAAGCTAGTTTAAAGGTGCGAAACACTAGCTAAAAGTAACAAAAAGCTAAATGATAGATGTAGCAAAAGGTTAGCTGAACGTTAAATGTAGCAGTGAACTGGCTAAAAAGCTAAATGTACAAAAGGCAAACTAAAAAACTAGATTTGAATAGATAAAAGCCAAATGTATCAAACGATAAGGTAGAAGCTAAAGTAAGCAACGAGCTGAAAGAAACAAAAGTTTGGGTAAAATTTAAACATAGCAAAGTCTAGCTGAAATCTAAAAAGTTGTTATATGGCTAGATAAAATTAACATAACAGGTTCTTAGTTTTAACTTTTCTAACACCAAAAGTTTCAGCTGTATTTTCCTCGATGACATCACTTAGTAAAAACAGCGTCTTGCAGCTGAATATTTCCTCTGCGTCACGCCGACACGTCAGTTTCATTTTCAGAAGGTTAGCCAGCCTAAAGTAAAACACACCAGTACAATTTATTAACTAATTTATTTTTGCAAATCTCCAACAGTTTGACCATTTGCAACAAAAAGATTTTTAATTACAAACAACATCATCACAATTGGCGAAGGAACCTGGATGTGTTTACATTCATATAGATAAATACCAGGCAGTAAAGATTAGACAGAATGAAAGGGCACAACAAGCTCCGTGGTGGGGTTAAGCGTCAGAGTTAAAGCAGCAGCACATTTAAAAACACAGGCACAGAAAACAGAGAGTGGCTACTTTTTTTCAACAAGAGTAACGCCGTCTCTAATACATAATACATGTTTTGAGGTAATGCAAAATGCTACGTTTGCAACCAAAACATATTTAAATTTTCTTTATTTAAAGCTCACTAAATAAATCACATGCATTTCAAATAAAAAAAAAATCCTCTGATTTATCACATTATTTAATAGGTCCAATAAATACTGATATGTTGGAGGAAAGATGCATGTGGTTTGCACTAGAAAAAAAAAAAAGAAGTGGAATCATGTTCAAAAAGTAAGTTTTCAGAAGCGATGCAAAGTGGGTGTGGTTAGGAAATAAGAAGCCAGGTGTTTTGGATGAAAATTAAGACGACTTCAAAAAGGATGAGCGACGAATTTATGAAGCAGCGTAGAGGAAAATGTGACATTATCTTCTTTTTTACTTTATTATCTGATTGCCTCGACATGCCTTCTTTTGATTTTACGTTTATTTTTACCTTTAAGATCCACGTTGTGTATTTGCACGGCAGAGTGTGAGTAAGGTGCAACAACAAAACCTAATTTTTGTTTTGTTTTTCCAAATGCAAATACACTGAATGCAAATATCTACTACAGATTTGAGTTTCCATGCGGCCCCCCCTGCTGGTGTTACTGTATACAGTCCATGACATGTATCTGCAGCGTGTCCATGTCTGGAGCCAGGTAGTGACACTTCGGGCAACATAAATCTGGAAGCTCTTCGTTTCCTGGTGCTCCTCGATCGTTGACTGGCACCTGGTTCCGGAAAGACTGGGCTGTGGGGACTGTGTTGAAGGCTCCTGCAGGAAACATTCCTATTGCAAAAACAAAAAACAACTTCTTACCTAATAAAACCTTTAAACAATCATTTCATGACAGTTATGTGTGTCAGTGTCCGGTACCTTGAGGAGGAGGAATGTGGACGGACCGCTGGGAGAAATCTTTCACGTGTCTCTTCTTCATCTGCTCCATACGTTCACTGAAACAGACCAGAACCTTTGATGTTAATCCAATAAAAAAAACTTCTAACTGTGGACTGTCTTAAAGCAGGGGGTCAAAGGTTTCCGGAGTAGGAGGCTGGTTAGAAAAACAAGGAAGCTGAACATTTACAGCTGTGGTTCTCAACCTTTTTTGGGCCAGCCCCCTCCCTGTCCAGATTTAGATCTCTTAATGCCTCACATCAAATGAAATGCAAGCCACTTGCACAGAAAATTATTTTATTATTATTATGAATGTTGCAGGTACAATTTTTATTGTCGTTACTGTATTTAGCTTTAAGAATGTAAAAAAAAAGCACAACTATATAGCATAAAAGCTACGTGAATAGAAAAACATTTTTTCTCTCATTAGCTTCATTTTCAGTGCTTGAAGTAAAGATGAAACCCAGCTAAAACGCAAACGCCCCCTAAAAGAATTCCGACGCCCCCCCTTATTGCTTCCAGCGCTCCCTGCAATACTATAAACATCCCCCAGGGGGCGGCACTGACACAGCTGAGAAACATAGAAATGCATTTTCCTGGCATTTGGAACAAGGCTGGAGTCCAAAATCTGCAGTTTTTGAAGACAATTTGAGAGATTTTTTTTATTTTGTGTAAAAAAATGTTGAGTTATTTTTTTTGTGAGAATACTAGTGTGTAATTTAACAACAAAGAGTTTTTTTATTGTTTCGTCTACAACTATCAGCTTGTGGTGTAGTAAGAAGAAAAATGTCTCAATGCTGATTATTCAAAAGTTATTTTAATAATTAAATAAAAATAATTGCAGTACCAAATGTATGAAAACTTAATAATTTGACCAAGTTCAGTTTAAAGTGCCTGTGACATCAATTTTTTGTAATAAACATGAATGCATTGATAACATATTGCAAAACACATTTCAAGTCGCTGAGTTGAACGATTGTTGAGATATTTGCATGTGAAGAAACAGGAAGTGATGTAAAAAGGGAATGTCTGCATGTGAACAAAGCGTTGTTACAAAACTAACAAAACAGACTGTAGAGAAGAATCTGATGTTTCTTTAGATTATTTTT
>JAUBOC010000181.1:25994297-26006297 GCA_032275365.1 Anablepsoides cearensis | reverse complement strand
GAGTGTAAACTGTAGAGTCCTGACCTGTAGATGAGTGTAAACTGTAGAGTCCTCACCTGTAGATGAGTGTAAACTGTATATCCTAGACTAATGATGTAGCTCTTCTGTGTTGGGCCACCCTTTTGGCCAGCAGCTGCTTTGTTTCCCTGATATATAACTGATCACAGCCCTCCTGACACTTAACAGCATACACAACATTATTCTGTGCCGGGGGACCAGACATTTGATGTGAACCAGTTTTTGCTGTAATGTGTTTCGGGATTGAAAGCCACTATGACATCAGGTTTAGAGAATATATGTCTCAGTTTTTCTGATTTCATAAAAATAAACTGAATTTAATTAGATTGTATTCCATATCTTAAACTGAAACTATTTTGAAAAAAAAAGGAATTACTTCACCTTTCCTACAGTATTGCAATATATCGTGATAACTGTCGTGATATCTATCTCATCACCAAATTATTGCCAATACACAGGTTATTCTTTGGATAATTTGATTGGATTGAAATATGTCACATTATAACATTTACTTCCACTGACGGCTCATTTTCTTCCTTTCACTGAACTTTTTGTCTGTTTTTTCGTCCCTCAGTGAGCAGTAATAGTGGACAGCTTGCAGAGCTTCACCTCCCTGTGGTGGGCAGTATGTTCAACGGACACAAGAATCTTAAACCTCAGCTGTTTTCCCCTCAACTCTCTGCCAACTCCAAGCAGGAAAAGACAAAACTCCAACAAGAACTGGCGATAATCTGCCATGAAGAGCGGCCTCATTCCTCCTTGTTTTATTCTTTACCTCGGTATATATGAGAGATTGTAAAAACAGTATAAAAGATCATCTTTACTGTATTTTCAACAAATAAAAAGGTCCAACAAACAAATATTTCTTCAACAAATATTGAGATCAGTTTGAATTTTGCCCCCCTTGTTTTAAACTAAAAGAATGTTTTTGGGTATTAAATATCTGTAACCATTATATATCTGGAGCAACTCTTAAAAATCAATGTCATTTGGCCTAAATCTGGTGATATATGTACATTTTTTCTTTAAATGAGTTATGTTTTTAAATAGTGAAATAGTTGTGTTGCGCTGCTGTTTAGCAACTAAAACTAAAAACAAAAATTCAACAGTTCATGTAAAACTTCTGGTTCAGGATAATCTTTGTGTTTCAGCTTTAACAGGAGGTTTTTGTGTAAATCTTCACATCCAGCAGGTGTTTTCTCTGGTGAACGGAGCACCTCGTCTGTCTGAGAGGTGCTGATTATCCTGTTTGCCGTCCTCACGCAGGTTTTTATTTTTTTATCAGGAACGGCTCAAGGACAGGCGGCCGGGGCCGAACTAGCTGCTCTCGCCTTCCTGTTCCAACGTGCGCTTTCAGAGTCCAACCCTCCAACGGTTTCACAGAGATCCCTGTGGGCGACACAAGACGGCCACTCCCTCTCCTTGGAGATCCTCGGCTCTCAGATTTCTCAAACACGCCGAGCTCCTGTTTTTCCTGCTCAGCCTTCCAACAGGAACATAAAATACGTCCAACACGACGTATCACAAATCAGCACAAACATCTCCTCTTTACATGATGAGGTTCAATGGGTACATTAGCATGACGCTATTGTATGAAAAAATTAATAAATAAAAATAGAATTTAAAACTTGTAGATGTCCTTTTTTAATCTCTGGCTTAAGGTAGGTGATGATGTTTTTGCTCACGTCTGTGTGTGTTTGGGTTTGCTTGTTGTGTTAGCAAAGTATCACATGCACCCCTGATTTGTAACCACTCTCAGCTACTGCCACACCAAAGTTCAGCTCAAAGTATGCAAATTTAACTTAATTACAGGCATTTTTGTGTTTATAAAATAACTTGGCTGTGGCAACTATCTTAAATTAGATTGACCACAAAAGTTAATCAGTTGTAGACGCACATTTAGTAAGTATTCCTTGACAGTTTCAATAAAATCCATCCCCTGATTCATGAGATATTTTGCTAACAGACAAAGGGAGTTGATTCCAAATAGTTTAGTTTCAGATATTTAATTGAAGATCGTAAACAATCTGCTAGACCTCAGAATACGTGTTGTGGATCAGTCTCAGCTACTACCTCACCAAATTTTATTTCCTTATTCATAAAATTGACGGAATTATAGCATTTTTGGTGTTTTTTAATTTTAATTAGCTGTGGCGGCCATCTTGAATCGGGTTCACCACAAAAGTTAATGAATTGTAGATGCCTATCCACTGATTATTTAATGCAAGTTTCATTAAGATCAATGCATTGGTTCATGAGATATTTTGCTAACAGACACCCTTCTTGAAGCGGCGCGTGATAAATGTGATTTGAATATGTCACCAGCTGTCATCCCTACAACGATGGAAACCGCAACATAAAGGTAATTTATGTAACAAAAACAAGTTTTTACTCCGTTTAACTCACGACACAAAGTAGCATTTCTGTTAACGACTCAGAAACATGGTTGAGTTTTGTGTTTCCGCAGCTTTTTATTCCCGTTCTGCTTATCTTGATGTAAATGAACTACATTAACCATCAGCCACTTCGGCAACAATGCAGTAGTTTTGTCTGAAACTCCCCACAGAAATGAACGACAGAACGAGAACTAACCTTCCGGGAACCTTAGCGTTCCTCCTCCAGAAATTGACCCTGTTGTCGGTGGCCATACTCGGGTAGAAACGGACCGACACCCGCCCGGAGGAGGAGGGGGGTCTCTTCGGACCATGAAACCACAAAAGACGAGGGGGGTGAGGAGGAGCGGGGCGGCGGTTAAAAAAAAGAAAAACGCTTCCGTGTTTTAACGACTCGGGCCCCACATCTGCCAGCCTCGCTGTTATTTTCTTTTAGAAAAACGATCGGAGACAAACGTTTATATCACTTTCTGCCGCGAAGATGAGTGAAGCGGCGCTCAGGAAGCCGCCATCTTGGAGAGCAACGGTCACGGCGCGTGATTGGCGCGCGGGTCTAACAGGTGCAGCTGAAGGCATCCAATGGGAGGAGCCTGGGGGCTCTGGCGGATGGATGGATGGATGGATGGATGGATGGATGGATGGATGGATGGATGCTAACCTGGTGGACGTTAGAGATGGTAAATTCAGCTCACTTTTTACAGTTCCACACAACAAACAACGAACACCTGATGAAAAATTAGCAGAGAGAACAAAAAACATGATTGTTAATGTTAGCATTTTTAATGTTAGTTAACATTTACACGAACGAATTTACTGCTAGGTTTGTAACGCGAATCACTGACCCACCTCATGAGCTTTCAGCGTTTCTGGTGAGTTTTTAACCCAAATCAAAGATCGTAGTCATCAGAGACTGCTTCGTTTGCAGTGAGTCTTTAACATGAATCAGAAGACTTGATTCATCTGAGTCTGCAGTGTTTACAGTGAGTCTTTAACATAACTCAAAAGACCTGACTCATCTGAGTTTGCTTCCTTTGCAGTGAGTCTTTAACATGAATCAAACGACCGGACTCATCTGAGTCTGCAGTGTTTTCAGTGAGTCTTTAACATGAATCAAACGACCTGACTCATCTGAGTCTGCAGTGTTTTCAGTGAGTCTTTAACATAACTCAAAAGACCTGACTCATCCGAGTCTGCTTTGTTTGCAGTGAGTCTTTAACATGAATCAAAAGACCGGACTCAGTCTACAGTGTTTTCAGTGAGTCTTTAACATGAATCAAAGACCTGACTCATCTAAGTCTGCAGTGTTTTCAGTGAGTCTTTAACGTAACTCAATAGACCTGACTCATCCGAGTCTGCAGTGTTTTCGGTGAGTCTTTAACGTGAATCAAACAAGCTGACTCACCCGAGTCTGCAGTGATTTCAGTGAGTCTTTAACATGAATCAAAAAAACTGACTCATCTGAGTCTGCAGTGTTTACAGTGAGTCTTTAACATAACTCAAAAGACCTGACTCATCTGAGTTTGCTTCCTTTGCAGTGAGTCTTTAACATGAATCAAAAGACCGGACTCATCTGAGTCTACAGTGTTTTCAGTGAGTCTTTAACATGAATCAAAGACCTGACTCATCTGAGTCTGCAGTGTTTTCAGTGAGTCTTTAACGTAACTCAATAGACCTGACTCATCCGAGTCTGCAGTGTTTTTGGTGAGTCTTTAACGTGAATCAAACAAACTGACTCACCCGAGTCTGCAGTGATTTCAGTGAGTCTTTAACATGAATCAAAAAAACTGACTCACCCGAGTCTGCAGTGATTTCAGTGAGTCTTTAACATGAATCAAAAGACCTGACTCATCTGAGTTTGCTTTGTTTGGAATGAGTTTTAACATGAGTCAAAATACCTGACTCATCTGACTCCGCAGTGTTTTCAGTGAGTCTTGAATGAATCAAATGAACTGACTCATCTGAGTCTTCAGTGAGTCTTTAACATGAGTCAAAAGATCTGACTCATCTGACTCTGCAGTGTTTTCAGTGAGTCTTTAACGTGAATCAAACAAACTAACTCATCTGAGTCTGCAGTGTTTTCAGTGAGTCTTTAACATGAACAAAAAGACCTGACTCATCTGTGTATGCTTCGTTTGGTATGAGTTTTAACATGACTCAAACGAACTGACTCATCTGAGTCTGCAGTGTTTTCAGTGAGTCTTTAACGTGAATCAAACAAACTGACTCATCTGAGTCTGCATTGTTTTCAGTAAGTCTTTAACATGAATAAAAGTAACTGACTCATCTGAGTCTGCATTGTTTTCTGACTCATCTGAGTCTGCATTGTTTTCAGTGAGTCTTTAACATGATACAATAGCGTCATGCTAATGTAACATGAATAAAAAGAACTGACTCATCTGAGTCTGCAGTGTTTTCAGTGAGTCTTTAACGTGAATCAAACAAACTGACTCATCTGAGTCTGCATTGTTTTCAGTAAGTCTTTAACATGAATAAAAGTAACTGACTCATCTGAGTCTGCATTGTTTTCTGACTCATCTGAGTCTGCATTGTTTTCAGTGAGTCTTTAACATGATACAATAGCGTCATGCTAATGTAACATGAATAAAAAGAACTGACTCATCTGAGTCTGCTTCGTTTTCAGTGAATCTTTAACATGAATCAAACAACCTGACTCATCTGACTCTGCAGTGTTTCCAGTGACTCTTTAACCCAAATCTGCTGCAGTGGGTGATATGCATTGCTTCAAAAAATTAAGTTTGTTTTTCTGATCTTTATTCACTCTAACAAACCTTTATTTTGATAACCTGCACAGGTTCCTCTGTGCGCCTCTGAAAACCTTTGACTTGCAGACTAGAGGGAAAAATAAAACA
Source organism: Anablepsoides cearensis (assembly GCA_032275365.1). NCBI lineage: Eukaryota > Metazoa > Chordata > Actinopteri > Cyprinodontiformes > Rivulidae > Anablepsoides > Anablepsoides cearensis. Next base: position 26,001,016 of record JAUBOC010000181.1, on the reverse strand, counting down.
CTTTAAGTTGGATTAAATAGGGAGTTCTGTTTACTGATGTTCTTCTTTTGGCTGTTCCCTCTCCGGGGGTCTCAACAGCCAGTGATTCATCTCACTTTGTCCTCTGCATCCTTATGTCCTGTGCTGACCTAACCTACTCTTCTGCCACTTCCTTTTCAAACTGCGCTGACCTAACCTACTCTTCTGCCACTTCCTTTTCAAACAAACACTACAACTCTACTAAACTGTGACCCAAACCAAAAATCAGCTCACAAATCAGAATACTTCCTCTGCAGGGTGACAATGTTTTTTTTTATTTTTTTGATTACTTCTCTTTTTTTTAAACATGAAGCTGCTTTAACAGGGTATGACCACAAGAGGGCAGCATTCTCTGCTCCAAAACCAGCTCATCAGTTAAAACAAAGTTTGACCACCAACCCCCTTATTTATTGCAAGTGTTTAAAAAGTTATTATTTTTTTCTTTTAATCATAAGCAGCAGTTATTTTCTCCTAAAATATGATTGTTTCTTTTATTATGATTTCCAGATTCAGATGAGATCAGTTTTGCTTTATTCAAATGCATGCAAAAATGGCAGGTGTTCTGTGTGTCTCTGTTTGTTTAGGGAAATCACTGCAGGCTCCGCCCACCTGCCCTCACCTCTGCCTGCGTCCAACGGACATCAACTGACAAAAATCCAGGTGAGGCTTTAAATTTCATCTCTGCTTTTTTGTTCTGCTGGGGAGGCTTTTTACAGCCTGGATCTCATGCCATTATTACCGGATTTAAATCTTTAATGTGAATTATTTTATTTTACAGGAGACATGTTTTTTTAAGTTTGGTTCTCCTCTTTTCTGAGATAAATGTTGAAGGAGGAAACTTTCAGTCACAAGGCCGGACAATGAGGAACTGTGAGAGAGTCGCCCAGAGGAACAACACTTTGTTTTCACTTTCTTCATTTTCCTCTCAGACAACAGTAATTTTAGATTTTCTCTTCTTATTTTTACACTGAAGAGATAATTTTTATCCCGTATTTGCCCTGAGGAGTTCCTCTTTTTTTTTTTTAAATTAAAGTTAAGTGTGTTTTTACGTTGCACATATTTTTGTTCCTGTTTTGCATCTGGAGGATTTGGACTTTTTCTGGGACTCCAGCTTTGTTCTTCAGGAAAACAGGAGCTGTTTTGTTGTTGTTTTCGAGCTCAAAAAGTGGTTTGGAAATTTTATCAAGGGGTTTCTGAAGAAGTTTGGAAAGTTTAATCTTTTTTGAGCTTGGTACGTTTTTGTTTTACATGCTTTCTTCGTGACTCGTCTGTTTTTCAAAGACAAAACGATCTTTTAACGTCCTCATTTTTATATTTACTGTGAGTAAAGACTGAGAACTGAATGAGCTGAAAAAGAGTTAGGAAAGCTAAAAGCTGCAGAAAACGATATTAAAGAGTAAAGCTCAACTTAAAAGCAAAACTTTAGCTGATGAGCAGCAGAACAGTAGTTAAAACAATAGGATAATAGCTAAATGCTAGTTGCTAAACGCAACAAAAATATGCTAAAGAATAAATTAACAAAAGAAGTTAAAATTAGACAAACAATAATTAAAAACTGAAAATAAAGTAAATTTTAAATAAAAAAATAGTAGCTAAAAGCAGCAGAAAAGTGGTTAAAAACAGTAGGACAATAGCTAAATGCTAGTAGCAAGACATAGCTAAACAGAAGATTAAATTAGCAAAACAAATGCTAAACAAACTGAACAGTAGTTATATTTTAAAACAGCAGAATAGTGGCTAAAAGAAGTAAAACAGAAGCTTAAGGAGCAAAACAATATTAAAAATAAAGTACAAGCTAAAAGCAGAGCAGTAGCTAAAAGCAGCAGAACAAAAGCAAAACAAGTCATTAAACTAAGCAAAACAGATGCTAAAGATAGAATTAGCTAAACAAATGCTAAAATTAGGCAGAGTAATTAAAAACTGACTAGCAATTACATTTTAAAGCATCAGATTAGTGGCTAAAAGAAGTAGAACACAAGCTAAAAGCTGCATAACAGCCCAGAAAAAGCTAAAAGCAGCAGGATGATTGCTAAAAGCTAAAAGCCCAAACAGTATTAAAATGTAGCTCTAGCTAAAAGCAAAATATTAGCTGAAAAGCAGCATAAAAGTAGCTAAAAGCCATAGGACAGCAACTAAAAGCAAAACAAATGCTGCTTTTACTGTTTTACATTTAGCTTGTGCTTTACTGTTTAATATTGTTTTCCTCTTTTTACAGCTTCTGTTCTACAGCAGAATAGTGGCTAAAAAAGCCGAACAGTAGCTAAAAACGTAGAAGAACAGAAACATCTAATCTGATCAGAATTTGAGCAAAACCTTATTTGAATTTAAAAAAGGAGCAGATTGGTAGAAAAAAGTCAAAAGTATGAAATCTGCAGCTTAAAGCTAAAAGTAGCAGAAAAACAGAAAGGCTAAAAGTAGCTTAAGAAAACATGCAGAAGCAGAAACTATAAACAGGAAAATTCTGAACGCTGAGTCATCAGTCACACTTTCACCTTGCTGTCAGCGATCTTTCAGTTGATGGGCTGAATAAAAAACAAACTTTTGTTTTTACAGTTTTCAGATTCGTTCAGATCTTCAAACAAGAGCGAGGTGATGACTCCTCTTCCTCAGGTCAGCAGGTCTCACTTGCTCTGACTGCTGTCGGGTCATGGAGGAGTGTGTGTTCTCAGAGAAAGGTAGGACAGGAAGTCTGTGTGTGTGTGAGAGAACTTTTCACATGTGATTTACTGATTTTACTTCTTCCTGTTGTTTCGTTTTTTACCTGTTAACACCCACTTACTATAAAACAACAACGTGAGTCACTAAACTACAAACAACAAACAACAACACTGAAGTCCTGGAGGTTTGGGTCAAATGAAAACACAAAACCATTCTCAAATTTAAATAATGTTTCAGTACCTTACCTGGTTGAAAATAATTCAGGTTACCAAATGTGAGATATTGGATAAAAAGTAAATTAACTAATGCTTGGCCAATAACTCCTGGCAATGTTACCATTTTTCTACTGACACAATGCATTGTGGGGATGATGATGATTGGAATAAGGTTGAGACTAAAACACAAACACAAAGCTAAAATCTATAATGTGTGGAGCTACTGTATTTGTAATGTATATTAACATGTGGAGTCCAAGCTGGGAGCTCACGCCATATATTGCCACATATATTAGCTGTAAAGCTAATGATATTATTATTAGCTCAGGAGCTAACACTTTTTATTTGCTCAGGAGCTAATGCTATATTTATTAGCACTGTAACTATCTATGATTAGCTGCTTTGGGGCTAATGCTATATTTATTAGCACTGTAACTATCTATGTATTAGCTTTGGGGCTAATGTTATATTTATTAGCACTGGAGCTAACAGTAGATTTATTAACTCGGGAGCTAACTCTATTGTTTGTAGCTCTTGAGATAAAACTATGTTTATTAGCTCAGGAGCTAACACTATATTTATTAGCACTGGAGCTATCTCTGTATTTATTAACTTTGGGGCTAATGCTATATTTATTAGCTCTGGAGCTAACAGTAGATTTATTAGCTTAGGAGCTAACAGTATATTTATTAGCTCGGGAGCTAACAGTATATTTATTAACTCGGGAGCTAACAGTATATTTATTAACTCGGGAGCTAACAGTATATTTATTAACTCGGGAGCTAACCTTAAATGTATTAGCTCAGGAGCTAACGCTACATTTTTTTAAGCTCTGGAGCTAACACTGTTTTTAGCTCTAATTATTTTTATTAATTTTAGAGCTAATGTTTTTATTAAGCAAACACTATATTTATTAAATCTGGAGCTAATGCTATATTTTCTAGCTTTGGAGCTAACTCAAAAGCTAAAAGGCTAAAGAAGCGTAACATGGCAACATTCCTGAGACAATATATTTTTCTGATTCATAAGAATTAAATGGCCTGCAGTATTTTTTCTGATGTTACAACTAGTCAGATTTTTTTTAACTCAATCTGAGCTCTAACAGATGAGATTAACATCAAGGTTTGACATGATTCATCAGATTATTTCAGATTAACACATTGGGGTAAACTTAAAACTGTTGTAATTTTTTGGGAAACACACATTTGTGCGTCAGGCGTCAGAGCAACCTTCTGAGCTTCCAGCAGCTGACCCCAGATCAGATTGAGGTTAGTGACATTTTACACCTCAGTGCTTGCTGTACGGCACATTAACCCTCGACGGCGCTTTCTAACGCAGATTAAATAAATCTCTGAAGAGGAAAGCTGCTCTGACTTTCCTTCAACACCAGGAAGAATATAGAATCAGGCGAGAAAAACAGTTTTTATTTTTTTATTCCTTGAAGAAGATCTCAATAAATAACATAATTAGAGCTGAAGGTGAATCACAATGAGAGCAGGATGATGGGAAAACACTTTTCGCGCCAGATTTGCATAATTTGGATATGTTCCGTGTAATTTTGCTAAAGTGAGAGGAAAACAAAAAAGAAGGGAAGGTTTGAGCGTGCACTTATCATAAAACAAAGTGCGACGCCGTTAACCGCCGCTGTGCTTTTAGCAAATATCCATCTCTGCCTCTGCGTCGTTATCACCCTCCTGATTATGGATGCACAGATAAACAAACACGTGCACGAGGACACGCTCGCTGCACCCAACACACTCAGTGTGTGCGGTTCTGAGTTATGAGCCAACGCCGCTCCACCACGTGCACCGTGTTTTATGAGATGAGCAAGCTTTAATGACTCTGTCACCAGTAAATGGGCTCTGATTTGTAGCACAGCTGTCGCTCCACACTCCAATCACACACACACACAAACATACACACCTACTGAACACACAAAAACATACACACCTACTGAACACCTACACATCCATACAGATGCTGATGTATTTGTTCGTATCCTTTTGTAAAAGAAAAATGTCCACAAAGATCATTTAAATTACTTGTAACAAACAAAAGTTTTAAAAATGTAAGAAAAATCAGTGGCGGGCATGAAACGCTAATAGCAGAACTAGCTTCTCATTTAGCAGGATTAGCATTTTGCTAACTTTGGAAACCGTTTAGCTTTCACTAAATCAGGTTCCATTCATTTTAATTCCCCAAAAAATAATTCACAAGCGTAAAACTTCTATTTTATGGCATTTATCCCAAATTAAATATAAACTACAACCAGTGTAGCATGTTTGTGTAGCATGTAGTATCTTTAGATGCTAAACTTCAAACTAAGAGCCTGAAAATAAATGAAATAACATTTTATAATATCTAAGTAACACATTTAAGGACTGACTATTTGTAAAATATGTTGTTTGACTAACTTGAAATGATATTTACAAAAATACAAACTCAATCTAGAAATGCTTTTATTTTGAAAGGCTTAAACTGTAAGTATCACTAGTTAGACAGAGCTAAAACTCTGGTTTGGATTGGTTGATTTGCTACAGATAACCCCGCCCACCTTTGAATTAAACCAATAAAAAACTAACATAAGGTTTATCAGTTGCACCAGTCTTAGCGGTTAGCATTAGCTTCCACTAATTTTCTATGTGTTTAGCGGTTTAGTGGATTACCTAACACTTTGATTGCTGTGCCCACCGCTGGTAAAAATCAACTAAGCTTTGTTCATCTGAATTATTTAAAAAAAAGGATGGACCGAAGCTGGTCTGGACACAAGGATGGTACCCCATTACGTGTTTGTTTAAAGTGTGACAGGTAGTCACAGGGCTGTTTGGTATGGTGGTGTGTAACACACTGGGCATGTGCAACAGAAAACTGAGGACAGTGCTTCAAAGCTTGGCATCACGTGACAGCTGCTCAGATTATTCAGAAGGTCCTGTAAGGAACAAGTCATCTGCGTACATGAATCTTCTCGTATGATTAAAGGCAGGCTGCTCATTCGTGAAGAGGTTAAAATGTAGATAAACTAGTACAGATCCATTCCTTTGGAGTCTCTATCTGGAGAAGGAGTCCTTCAAACCTGAACAAGTTAAGATCTCTGCCTTTTTACCTATTTTATTTATTTATTACTTTTTGTCATTTTGGTTTCAGGTTCTTTCAATGACCTTTGTAGGTCAAAACAAATCTGTCTGTATCTGTATGAATATAATCTCAGGATAGATTTTGTCTCAAACATTCTGACATGTTGCTGCAGTTCCTCAGATTCAGGCAGCGGCTCCTTCATCACAGCTCATATTTAATCGATGCGCCTTTTCCTCAGAGGATCCATCGATCCACGTCCTGCTGTAAATTTTCTGTCTCTGACAGTACAGCTTTAGATGCCAAGCAGTTTTTTTAATTTATATAATTATTACTCATTAATACTTTGAGAGGTTTCCAAACATTTGCCATCTTTGATTTCACAACTCAACCTGCTGTTTGAGTGGAAGGAATATGAAAAATAAGAACACTGCTGTGAAGGACTGAGAGGTGGCTTAGTTCAGTTTATTTAGAAAATGTGAAGAAAATCCAAGAATCAAAATTTAAAATTGATTTTACATTTAAGAAGAAAATATTTACTTTCATGTTTGAGACAAGAGACGACTTTTTGTCTGCAGCAGGACATGTTAAGACTGGAACAGGACATGAGGACAGTAGGATATGTATGAGGACAGTAAGACATGTATGAGGACAGTAAGACATGTATGAGGACAGTAAAACATGTATGAGGACAGTAAGACATGTATGAGGACAGTAAGACATGTATGAGGACAGTAAGACATGTATGAGGACAGT
>JAUBOC010000181.1:25889583-25901406 GCA_032275365.1 Anablepsoides cearensis | reverse complement strand
CCAGTTGTCTGAAACATGTTGAGGTTTAGAGAGTGTTACTTTGGTCCAGTTGTCTGAAACATGTTGAGGTTTAGAGAGTGTTACTTTGGTCCAGTTGTCTGAAACATGTTGAGGTTTAGACAGTGTTACTTTGGTCCAGTTGACTGAAACATGTCAGGGTTTAGACAGTGTTACTTTGGTCCAGTTGACTGAAACATGTCAGGGTTTAGACAGTGTTACTTTGTTACAGTTGTCTGAAACATGTTGAGGTTTAGAGAGTGTTACTTTGTTACAGTTATCTGAAACGTGTTGAGGTTTAGAGAGTGTTACTTTGGTCCAGTTCTCTGAAACATGTCAGGGTTTAGACAGTGTTACTTTGTTACAGTTCTCTGAAACATGTCTAGATTTCATGCTCAGCTGAGCAGACTGTCTGATGGCATTAACCGCCTGCTTTTGTCCTTTTTTCCTCTCCTCTATCTTTTCTGACTTCTTCTTGCCTCTAAATGATCCAGAGAGGTCAGAAAAGAGAGAGAACAAGTGTCCCACACCGGGCTGCGACGGGACAGGTCACGTGACCGGTCTTTACCCCCACCACCGAAGCCTGTCGGGCTGTCCTCATAAAGACAGGATCCCCCCAGAGGGTGAGTGGCTCCGTTTGATTTCTGCTCCTGAAAGAGATTAATGTGAAGAGAAAACCAGACTGTTCTTTGGTTGTTTAATACCAGATTCATTCTAAGTTTATATGTTTTTATTGTGCTTACAGTTAGTCTTTTTGTTAATTTTTAAATTTGTTACGAAAAAACCTTACAGAAACTGGTTTTAAAGGCAGAGTGCCTAACTTTGCTGAAGAAATGACAATTTATTATTAATTCTAATGAAGCAAAACACTGAATAAAAACAGCAAGACACTTTTTAGAAGTTAGACATAGCAAAAAGCTAGCTAAAAATCACAAGATTCTAGCTAAAAGTTAAACCTAGCAAAACTACAGCTAAAGGCAGCAAAAGGTTAGATATAAACTAAAGTTGCACAAAGCTAAATAAAAGTATCTAAAGGGAAGCTAAAAGGTAAAAGTAAAAAATTGATAGCTAGAAGCTAAAAGTATTCAAATGCGAGCTGAAAGCTAAAAGTATCAAAAGGCTAGTTAGCTAGAAGCTAAAAGAAGTAAAGGGCTAGCTACACTAAAAGTACCATAGGGCTAATTTAAAGCCAAATCTGTTATAAAGCTAGCTGAAAGCTAAACGTATCAAGAGCCTAGCTAGAAGCTAAAAGCAATAAAAGGCTAGCTAGAAACTAAAAATAGTAAAGGGCTAGTTGAAAGATAAAGTATCAACAGGCCAACTTAAAGTCAAGAGTATTAAAAGGTGAGCTGAAAACTAAAACGATCAAAGGCTAGCTAGCTTAAAACTAAAAGTATTAAAGGGCTATAGTATTTTTAAAGAAAATTTACTAAAAACTATAGTTTTAGCTGGATCATGAATGAGTTGAACGTTTTGTTATATAAACAGCTAAATTAGCACAAAGTCTGCAGGAGTCATTAGACTATATATTAATATAAAACCTATTTAAAATGTAAAATAGAAAAACAAAGTGAACGCCGAGTCAGCATTTTTCTTATTATGTGATTTTTTTTGTCTCTAAATGTATGATATCACATCTTTTGCTCAGTTCTGGCCATGCATGAAAACGTTCTGAAGTGTCCGACTCCCGGCTGCACCGGTCAGGGCCACGTGAACAGCAACCGCAACACCCACCGCAGGTAAAACACCTGGACCGTCTGCGACGTTTGTCCTGCAAGAGAGAAAACACCGTCAAAACGTTTCCCGCTGTTTTAATATCTCGCGCCTCTCTGCTCCTCCAGTCTGTCCGGCTGCCCGATCGCTGCTGCAGAGAAGTTGACCAAGAGCCAGGATAAGCAGCTTCTTCCTCAGGCGGGCGGCGAGCTTCTGAAAGGAAGTCCCAACGACAGAGTGCTGAGGTGGGTTCAGACGCAAAAACACCTGGAGGTGCCTTCTGCCTCAAATGCTTGGTCGCAGTTTCTCCAACGTTTTGCTGTTGTTTTTTGTCACCACATGCAGAGGTGATCTGGGTATTTGAGTCACTAAAGTCCTACAGGTTAATCATTAAAACATCTCTTTGTCTTCATCCATCTCCTTCAAACCGTCCCTGGCACGGCAACCACGGCCCAAAGAATGATAATTAACACAAACCCAACTCCTCTCCATCCTCATTCCCCCCCTCGTCGGTATTTTAATTAATAACGCAGCCCGATACGCTAATTATGCAAGTTATACGGGCGTTGGCGGGAGGACGTGGGGGAAAATAATTGCTTTCCTGAAGGAAAACCTCATCACTGGTCGGACAAAGCGTCGGATTAAAACACAATGAGGCGCGCTTTTTGTTTTTGCTCCTCAGATTGTTATTCAAATGAGCCGAATTCTTTGTCCGATCTTTGTTCCAACGGCATCCGTGTTGATTTAATAAAAAAGGACGTTATCGGTGGCAGAATGGTTGTTTTTCTTTCCTGGGTCCTCCGGTATCAGCCGGGTCACGCAGCTCATTAATGAGCAGAAACCGGGCCTTCTGTGGACGTATCGCAGTTACAGAGGACTTGGTTTGGAAATGTGATGGAAGAGAGGCAGTACATCCCTCTTCCTCCTCCTCCTCCTCGCTCCTTTGCGTCTCCCTCATCTATCAGTGGATTTACACCAACAGGTCTGACAAAAGCCCGGGCTCTCCAGGAAAACGAGAGGGCTTAAAGCTCATAAATTCCATGCTGTACAAAATGCAAATGTGCCCTCTGCTGATAAGAGCTTTTAATCCTGCAGCACTCCTGCTAAGTACACCGGCGCTCCTATCTCTACTGTTTCACTTCCTTTTCTTGGATTCTTTCAGTTTCGTCTCTTTTTATTTTTCGTCTTTCTAAATCCGTTGTGCTTTACTCCATCTGTAATCCTGACCTGGAGGAGCTCCGGTCTGACGTTCTCTCCTCTACGCACCCCCTCCCTCCCTCCCTCCCTCCCACAGGCCCATGTGCTTCGTGAAGCAGCTGGAGGTGCCTCAGTATGGCAGCTACAGGCCCAACATGGCCCCGTCGACGCCTCGCGCCAACCTGGCCAAGGAGCTGGAGAAGTACTCCAAGGTCTCCTTCGATTATGCAAGCTTCGACGCCCAAGTGTTCGGGAAGCGCACGCTTGCTCCAAAGATGACCACCAGCGAAACTTCACCCAAAGCCTTCAAAAGTAAGACGGGACTTTTGGCTGCTTCCTCAGTGTTCTAACATTTAAAGCTTTAATTTTCCATTTTGTACAATTAGCTGTTTGTTTATCCAAATACAAACAAGTTGTTAACACACTTAACAAGAAGGCAGAACAGATTTTTAACCCTTTGTAATCCTATATAACTAAACCAAACCTTTTTAAAGGTATGTAGAGCTCTCGCCTTATTGCCAGAAGGTCACAGGTTCGCTTTCCAGCCTGGGGCCTTTCTATGTAGAGCTTACATGTTCTCTCCGTGCACTTGTGGGTTTTCTCAAATTTACTCCCACAGACCAAAAACATACATGTTAGGTTCATAAGTGTTGCTAAATTGTCCCTGAGTGAGAGTGTGGATGGTTTCTTGGTTGGACGTATGGTTTGTTGGTTGCTTGGATAGATGGATGGTTGAATGGATGTATAGTTGGTTGGTTAGATGGAAGAATGTTTGGTTGGTTGGATGGATGGATGGATGGATGGATGGATTGATGGATGAATGGATGGTTTGTTGGTTGGTTGAATAGATCTGTAGTTGGTTGGTTGGATGGATGGATGTTTGGTTGGTTGGATGGATGGATGTTTGGTTGGTTAGATGGATGTATAGTTGGATGGATGGATGGATGGATGGATGGATGGATGGATGATCTGTTGGTTGGTTAGATGATGTACAGTTGGTTGATTGCTTGGATGGATGAATGGTTGTTTGGTTTGTTGGATGGATGGATGGATGGATGGATGGATGGATGGATGGATGGATGTGTGGTTGGTTGGTTAGATGGATGTACGGTTGGTTGATTGCTTGGATGGATGGATGGATGGATGGATGGATGGATGGATGGATGGATGGTTGGTTGGTTGGTTGGATGGATGGATGTATGGTTGGATGGTTAGTTGGTTGGTTGGTTCCAGTCCTAAACAATATTCAGATTTTGCTTGGTGTTATAATTAAGGTTTTGACTTCCAGCAACAAAAATCTTGTACAAAACCAAGAACAACCATTCAGTCTGGATGTGAACTCACAGAGACCAGTGAAAATGTTTTATCTTCCTGCCTTCCTTCAATTGTTTTATTTATTAGATTTAGAACTTTCATTGTGTGAAGTTTTTTATCACAGGTCACGGTTATACACCTGTCTTTTATGACATTCTTTCACTGATCTACTTACCATTATTATCATGAACTATTGTTGTCTGGCTCACACCTATTTTTTGTAGCCATTAACAGATTTCTTGTGAAACTGGATTGAAAAATCACATCAGAGATTAAAGTTTTGTGAACTCTCCTCCTGCAGCTAAGCCCTCGTTCCCCAAGTCATCGTCGCCCAGCCTCAGCCTGCACGCTTACGGAAAGACGTCCGCCTTGGCCTACGACTACTCCCACGACGCCGAAGCTGCTCACATGGCCGCCACCGCCATCCTTAATTTGTCCACGCGCTGCTGGGAGAAACCAGAAAACCTTAGCACCAAACCGCAAAACAAGGTAAACAAACATCGACCGTTTAACAGCAGCTTTAAGCCAAAGAGAAGAGGTTTTCTTTCTGTCGAGCTCGGAGTTGGATTATTGGCTGATTTTAAGTCAGATAAAACATTTCTGGCCACAGCTGGTGAGATGAGAGGCGATAGCAGCGCCCTCCGTTCTTGTTTCTTTTTTTTTATTATTTTTTTTTATCATTCCACATCAACATCGCATAAATTTATCATCAGGAGGCTTACAGCAACAGGACGGAGTTGAGATTCGGTTGCATCACCTCTCGCGTCCTCGTTCGTCGTTTCATCCCTCCATCCCACGCACTTTTCATGTTGTTATTGAATTTGGCTTACTGCCAGTTCCCTGGATTACTTTTCCACCAGGTAGCCTTTTTTCATTATCTGCCGGACCGATCTCCCACTCCGTTTCTCCACCCCCTCCACTCTTTCAATTTTCCTTTTTTACTCTTATCTCCATCACTTCCTCCATAAACAAGTTTTGCTTTTTCTGTCCATCTGCACCTCTTTATTTCCTCTCTCCGTGCACAGGATGTGTAATTAGAGCGCCACTTTTCCCCCATATTGCGATTTTTAAAGGCCTTTTTGCCTCACGAAGAAGAGAAAGCGGCTGCTTCACGGTTTCAGGACGATAAAAAGAGAGACTGTGTGTGTGTCTGGCAGCAAAGCAAAGCAAGGTGTTTTTCAGAAAAGGCGATGATCCAAGAGCAGGGTTTCGCTACACAGATCCAGTGATCTGGAATCAGAGTAGGAGTCAGTTGAAATCCGATATTAAAACACCGGAACACTGTGCTCATCAACCTGGGACGTTTCTGGGAACCGTTCCAGTTTTCTTTCTCCGTCTCATAACGCTTTGATATTTTTAGATCTTGACCCGGCTATATGAGCAGCATTTTACATACAAGCTGAGAACACGGCTCCTTTCACCCCTCGGCTTCTGTTCACCTGCCAGCGCCGAAATGAATCGTGGAGTTTTGAAGCGCTGTTAGTGCTGCTGGCGCCACATTAACAAAAACACTTTGAGAAAGGGTTTTATGACCAAATAACTGTTTCTTTGGTACTAGCTTAGGGGCAATAAAAAAAACAAAAGGAAAAACAGATATAGCTGAAAATTAAATCATTCTATTATACAAGAAAGTTCTTTAAACCTGTAATTATGGAGAAATGTTGACCTTACTGTGTATCCTAACGTACTTGTGGCACTCCTAAACTATTCATTTAGTTAGTTAAAAACTCCTAGCAACTTTGAACAACAAGCTTAAATTGATGAAGCAATTAAAACAATCTAAACTTTTTGTGTCCAGGCCTTTAGGTTTTCTAATTAGTTTCACACAACAAAACTTATTTTCCCAATTCTAAGTATAATGTGGCAATGACGCTAACTAGCTTAAGCTAACTAGCAACAAAGCAAAACTACACAAATTAGATTTATATCTGCTAAAATCGATTAAAACCTTTTAACAATCTGTTACGTTTATCCTAAAAAGTAAACATAACGTGGTGGCACAGCAAAGTATGTCTGTTCTTTTTTAGCCTTAGCTAATTAGCAACAACGCAAAAGCTACACATGCTAAGTTTGTATCCAGCTAAAGTCTAAATAATTTAGGTATTTAAAAAAAAACAAGTTTTTAATTTTGTCTTTAAAAATATAAAAAAACTAAATATTTATTCTGTCACTATTTAGCTAAAGCATATTTGTTTCTCTGTTTCTTGTTAGCTAACTAGCAACAGAGCAAATTGCTGCACAAGCTAGTTTCTTACATTTCTTGTGTTAAGCAACACTGGTTTGTCCTTTCAGGTTTGAATGTTTTTTTATGCTCTAAATTATATTTTTGACCGGTAATTATTATTATTATTATTATTATTATTATTATTATTATTATTATTATTATTATTATTATTATTATTATTTTATAATTAAGTTCACGGGCTGAATATGAGTGGAAAAACAAATAAAATCATCAAGAGGAAGATTTTATAAGAATAATGCATATTCTTAAAATTAAATACTTTTTGTGTGTGTAATAATACATTTGGACCAAAAATAACTAAAAGTCTAAAGTCTTGTTGTTTCAGTTGAATATTCTACTTTTTCTCGACAGGAAATGGACATTGAGGTGGACGAGAACGGAACTCTGGACCTAAGCATGAAGAAGCCCATCAAGCGAGAGGGCAGCCTGTCAGGCACCAGCCCCGAGGTTCGGTCCCCGGACCCTTCGTCTTCCTCCTCCTCCTCCTCCCTGCATCACAGCGGAAACAGTGGAATGACATCGCCAAACCTGCACACATACAAGCAGGAGGACTGGGACGGACCTCTGGATTTCACCAAACCCAACCGCCAAAGGGAAGAGGAAACGGACGAGGTCAGTACCAGTGAGACGGAACCAGGTTAGAACCTGCAGAATTTCCTGCAACATTAGTCACAGAGGAAGTATCGCTACTAAAATAACAACAGACAAAACTCCCCCCGAAGCCTTTTGAATGAAAAGTTCTTGTTTACATCACTTTTTTTGTCTAATTGCCTTTCCTTATTTCCTGTCCCATTTTTCTCTTTCTATTATTCATTTATTTGAGTGAAAAACAAGAGTTACTCTGCAGTTAAAACACTGCACTGTGTGACAGAGGTGGTGTGTCAGGTGCATTGCACCATCCGGGATTTGGCATATGCTAATTTTCACTGCTTTGAACATTTTCAAAAGAAATTTAAAGGGCCTTGAATGTTAATTTTTCATGATGACATTTCGCATTTGGAAACTTCACATGACTACAAAAAATAAAAAAGTGGTCGTGTGTGCACTTCTCAAAGTTTTTTTTTTGTGGTACATTGAAGCCATTATCAAAATGAGGCTTCAAAAATCTCAATCCTCAGAACAAATAAATGCAGAAAATGTCCTTGCATTTTGATCACCGCTGCTTTTATCGTACGTTTTTTAGCTGGAGCACACAGCCCAGTCATACGTCTCTTCGGACCCAGAAGACTGTGACATGATGCAGGACTGTCTGGAGGACAGGAAGTACCCCGGAGAGGTGACCACCCCCACCTTCAAAGTCAAGTTTCAGCCCAAGGATAGCAAAAAAGAGCTGCTCTCGTAAGTCTTCCTGCAACTTTATCAACCAGAATGGTTAATTGTCGCAGAGCTGAGCGTAAATGTGTCATGGTTTAACAGAGACAGGACCCAAAAAATCAAAACAAACTTTAATTTAAACCACAACGATGTAAAGGCAGCAGAATTTACAGACTAGAATCATCATGAAGAGGCACAGGAGAGTCAGATGTGGCCAAGAACCATTTACTCCATCCAAAAAAAACCATTATTTATCCACAAATTTGTCCAATTAAAACGCTGCAGCTTTTATCTGCATTCATGAGTTTTTGGCCACTTGATTATATTTATAAATGTCTGTTTCTGGGTACAACAGTCGGATTCTGGAAGTGAGTCGTTGAAGCAAAAGGCAGCGTCCAAGCAGAAACAAGCACACTCAGAAACGTCTGACCAATCACAATAATTACTTATGCAGGAGGGTGAAAAGTTCTCCTGGTGGGTTGTGACAAGAAGGGGTGGAAGGCTCATTGAACAGATGTTGACCAAAGCACTTCACAGTTTAGCCAAATAACATGTTAAATTGCAATAATGAGAAGTTTTAGGAAAAGATCTGGTGAAATGATTTTTAACTACAACTTTAGCACAATCTCTGTAAAAGCAGTTTACATAATCTTGATAGAGGAGATGTTGTTCCTCTAGTTGTTTGACAACTGCCATTAAATACAACAAAAAAAGAAGAATCTTCAGACTGAAGACCAACTTACAATGCACGTCCAATGCCAATGGATAAAAAAATTATCTCAAGGCTACATAATAAAAACATGTGGCCAATTGTTAATATTGCCAGGCTATTCAATAATAAAACATAGCCATTCAATAATGACAGGTAGCCATTTAATATTAATATGTAGCCATTCAATAATAACGGGTGGCCATTCAATAATAACACGTAGCCATTCAATAACACATGGCCATTAAATAATAACGTGGCCATTCAATAATAACATATGGCCATTCAATAATAACGGGTGGCCATTCAATAATAGCACATGGCCATTCAATAATAACATGTGACCCTTCATTAATAACATGTGGCCATTCAATAATAAAGCATGGCCATTCAATAATAACATGTGGCCATTCAATAATATGTGGCCATTCAATAATATGTGGCCATTCAATAATAACATGTGGCCATTCAATAATAACATGTGGCCATTCAATATTAACATGTGGCCATTCAATAATATGTGGCCATTCAATAATATGTGGCCATTCAATAATAACATGTGGCCATTCAATAATAACATGTGGCCATTCAATATTAACATGTGGCTATTCAATAATAACATGTGGCCATTCAATAATAAAGCATGGCTATTCAATAATAACATGTGGCCATTCAATAATAACATGTGGCCATTCAATAATAACATGTGGCCATTCAATAACACATGGCCATTAAATAATAACATGTGGCCATTCAATAATAACACATGGCCATTAAATAATAATACATAGCCATTCAATAATAACATGTGGCCATTCAATAATAACACATGGCCATTAAATAATAACATGTGGCCATTCAATAATAACATGTGGCCATTACATAATAGCATGTGGCCATTCAATCATAGCATGTGGCCATTCAATAATGACACATGGCCATTCAATAATAACGGGTGACCATTCAATAACACATGGCCATTAAATAATAACATGTGGCCATTCAATAATAACATGTGGCCATTCAATAATAACACGTGGCCATTCAATAATAACATGTGGCCATTACATAATAGCATGTGGCCATTCAATAATAACACATGGCCATTAAATAATAACATGTGGCCATTCAATAATAGCACATGCCCATTCAATAATAACATGTGACCCTTCATTAATAACATGTGGCCATTCAATAATAAAGCAAGGCCATTAAATAATAACCTGTATCCATTCATTAACAATGTGTGGCTATTCTATAGTAACACATGGCTATTCAATAATAATGTATGGTCATTAACAATAATCTGTGGCCATTCATTAATAACATGTAGCCATTCAATAATAATTTGTGGCCACAATAGCAGTTTTACTGTGCTTCCCTTCTACACTCTGTGCCTCTGCCTGGATTCCCCAAGAAAAAAATATTTTTTTTCAGGATATGCTTCTTTGCTTTATCCATGAAGAACTTTCTCTAACTGCCTGTCTCTCCTCCTCTTCCTCTGGAGGTGTCCCACACCTGGTTGTGACGGCAGCGGACACATCACCGGGAACTACGCGTCCCACCGCAGGTACACACTTCCGCCGCTTTCTCAGAAACGTTCGCTCTGCTGAGACTCTCGGGTCCCCAGCAACCGAACCAAGACTAATTCAAAGGTTTTATTTGATCCTCGCACGCCGTGGGCAGTAATGTAGCGTGAGCCCAGAAAGCAAAGACGGCGGTTGACTTTGATATGCATCAGTAATTTACTTCTTTCTGTCTGCCCTCTTATTCCTAAATGACCTTGGTATGCCTTGCATTCTTGATTTCCCTCCACTCACGTCTTTCTCCTCTCTTTCCTCTGGCTGTCCTTCGCTCTCTCTCTCCGTCCTCTCTCAGTCTGTCTGGGTGTCCTCTCGCTGATAAGAGCCTTCGGTCCCTCATGGCGGCCCACACCCCTGAACTCAAGTATGTCTGCTCTACACCTTCGTTGCCCTTTCACCGCCACCTTAGCCACATCCTGCTGACGATGACTTTATCTTTTTACGGCTGGCTGCTTTATCTGCTGCTGCTGCTGCATCTGTCACGCTTTTTTTTGTTTTATTTTTTTTAATGGTCTGCACCTGCTTTCATTTCAATCTGTTCATTTAAATCTAAAACTAAACTGTATTCAGTCAAGAATACTGATCCACTTTCAGGGTTTAAAAACCATCAAATCTGATGTCAACTGTGTTGTTATTTATTGAAGAAAAAGAAAATGTTAAAGCTGTGAGTGAAAAACTGGTTGCAGGATTTAAGGGGTTCAGGATCAGCAGATGTATCCCAAAGGACAGACCGTGAGCTCTATCTCAGACTCTACAGGTGTCTTTTAGCAGGTTAAAGGTCAAAGGTCATGACTTCTTCTCTCTAAAACTAACATGGCAGCATGACTTGTTTCCATCTGAAGGAATCACAAGACTTCCAGGACCAGAACCAAGTGGGGACATTTACCCAGAATACACTGTGGCAAACGGCCCCTCCCAGCTGTCAACACGGTGGTGGAGGGCTGATGGTTTGGGCTCACTGATCAGATCATAAATTCTTCTTTAGACCAAAAGGTTCTAGAGTCAATTGTCAAAGATCCCAAACACAGCAGCTGATTTACAACAGAAAACAGGTCACAAAGAAAACAATTGAGGTGCTGCATCGGTCCCAAAGTCCGGAACCTGATCCTGATCATGACTGAAACGCTGTGAGAGAGCTGAGCAGAAACCTCAACGAGAGCTACTGCTGTTGGATTGTCCGGTTCTTTACACACAGCGTTAACAGTTTAAACTCATTGGAAGTATTTTCTATAGTTCCGTTTCTATGATCCAGGTGTAGTTCCTATGGTTCAGTTTCTATGATCCAGGTATCGTTCCTATGGTTCAGTTTCTATGATCCAGGTATAGTTTCTATGGTTCCGTTTCTATGATCCAGGTATAGTTTCTATGGTTCCGTTTCTATGATCCAGGTGTAGTTCCTATGGTTTAGTCTCTATGATCCAGGTGTAGTTCCTATGGTTCAGTTTCTATGATCCAGGTGTAGTTTATATGGTTTAGTCTCTATGATCCAGGTGTAGTTCCTATGGTTTAGTCTCTATGATCCAGGTGTAGTTCCTATGGTTTAGTTTCTATGATCCAGGTGTAGTTTATATGGTTTAGTCTCTAGGATCCAGGTGTAGTTTATATGGTTTAGTCTCTATGATCCAGGTATAGTTTCTATGGTTCCGTTTCTATGATCCAAGTATAGTTTCTATAGTTCCGTTTCTATGATCCAGGTGTAGTTCCTATGGTTTAGTCTCTATGATCCAGGTGTAGTTCCTATGGTTCAGTTT
>JAUBOC010000181.1:25766386-25782932 GCA_032275365.1 Anablepsoides cearensis | reverse complement strand
ATAATTTTTCTCTAATTCTTTACTTTTTACTTTCTTCTTCCTTCTTGTTGTTTCTGTCTGACTGAAACAGTGTTCTGACCCAGTAAGCGGTTCTGAGACAACTGTTACCCAACTTTCTACTTCTTTCCTTTTTCAAAAATTGAAGGAGTGCAAGTAAAAAGTAGGTTGAAAAATAATTACTCAAGTAAAGTACAGATACCCAAAAATTCTACTTAATTACAGTAACAAGGTATTTGTACTTAGTTACTTTAAAACTCTGGAAAATACTTGCATCCTGTCTAAAAGCAGAAATCCTACAAAAGATGCTGACATCTATAAGGTGCTTGTTGGGTCAATTCTTTTAAAACAGGGGCTGTGTCCAAACTCAGGGGCTACCCAGTCTTGGTGGGTCAGTTTCTTGGTAGAAGACCATAAGAAAGTGGTAGTGAATTTGGATGATCTGCTTTATTACCGTCCGCATATGTCCTGTCGCCTATCAACCATGACGACGCCAAAGAGAAACAAAAATAGATCGAAATTAGCAAAACATCAATATTATCCTTTTTTTCGTAATTTTTTTTGGCAACAAATTCGGCCTTCAGAGGATGCAACCCCTGAATTTGGACACAGCCAGTGCGAGTGTGCCTATGTTATAAGATGTGTGCAGAACATGGACGCCATCTTGAAAGCCGCCATATAAGAGCCAAGTCAACTTTTTCCAATGGGAATGGGGCTATGTAGCATACAGAAAACCAGAATTGTCTCAGAAATGGTTTCAAGTTATCAGCTCATAAGGTTGAAACAATTGGGAGCGTTGCCTGTGATGCACAGATTAATGTAATGAAGACTAACACTCCTGTGACTACTGCAAATTGGATTGCAGCAGTCCATTTGAGACCATTTTGGTCGTCTTTGATATGCTACATGACCTCTTTCCCATTGGATTGGATTTTGATCAAATCTGGCTGCTTTCAAGATGGCGCCCATGTTCTATAAATGGTCTAAAAGATAGGCACCCTCACCCATTATAATCTGGGGTTTTCAGATATTTTATTTTCCATTTAGTTTCTGAAATAAAAGGGTGTCCTGAGATTTTTGACTCATTTTCTCTATTGCTTCGTAGCATCTATTAATCTTTTTCGAACACAGTTGAAGTTTAACGACGACGGAGGACGTTGTACCATATTTTCTTAGTCACTTTTACAATGTCTCTGTCCCTACAGGCATATGGCCACACACTCTCCACAGAAGACCCACCAGTGCTCGTTCTGTGAAAAAATGTTCCACCGCAAAGACCACCTGAAGAACCACCTGCAGACACACGACCCCAACAAAGAGGCCTTCAAGTGTGAGGAGTGCGGGAAGCACTACAACACCAAACTGGGATACAAACGCCATGTGGCCATGCACTCTGCAACTGCAGGGGATTTGACTTGTAAAGTGTGCATGCAGAGCTACGAGAGCACGCCTGTCCTCCTGGAGCACCTCAAGAGCCACTCGGGGAAGTCCTCGGGCGGCACCAAGGAGAAGAAGCACCCGTGCGACCACTGCGACCGACGTTTCTACACGCGGAAAGATGTGAGACGGCACATGGTGGTCCACACGGGTCGGAAGGACTTTCTGTGCCAGTACTGTGCCCAGCGCTTCGGCAGGAAGGACCACCTGACGCGCCACGTGAAGAAGAGCCACTCGCAGGAGCTGCTGAAGATCAAGACGGAGCCTCCGGACATGTTGGGCCTTCTGGCGAGCGGTTCTCCGCCGTGTTCCGTCAAGGAGGAGCTCAGCCCGATGATGTGCAGCATGGGGCCCAACAAAGACCCCATCATGAGCAAACCGTTCTCCAGTGGGGCGCCTTTTCCAATGAACATGTACAACCCCCACCACCTCCAGGCCATGTCGAACTCCGGGGTGGGCCACCCACACCCGTCCCTGATGCCCAACTCTTTATCCGCAGCTATGGGCATGGGCTGCCACATGGAGTCCCCTGCCTCCATTCACCCACACTCCCATCACCACCACCACCACCACCATCATCATCACCACCATTCCCCTCCCCCGCACCATCAGCCTGCGGCTCCCCAGCAGCAGCACCAGCCCCAGCCGGTGCCCAAATACCAGCTGGGATCTACCTCATACCTGCTGGAAAAGCCCTTGAAAGTGGAAATGGAGAGTTTCCTCATGGATCTGCAGAGTGGCCTGCCGGGCCCAGTTCCATCTGCAGAACCTCATGCTGCTGCCTCGCCCCCCAAGGACGGACTGGAGCCCACCTCGGGGCTAGCAGATGAACTTTGCGGGGATCCCCTCTTGTCAAAGAGCCCTGCGGTGATCGCCGAGTCTTTGTGTGCTGCTAACATGGACTTCTCCCACCTGCTGGGTTTCCTGCCCCTGAACCTTCCTCCCTACAGCGCCCCCATGAGCACGGGAGGTCTGGTCATGGGCTACACCTCATCCGCGACCTCCTCCGCACCTTCCTCCTCCGCCTCAACTCTGCACGTTGCCGAGTCCCACGCCGCAGCAGTCGCCGCCACGGCACCTCTTACCTCTTTACAACCACAACCTCAGGAGCAGCAGAGCTCCAGTCTAGGCCTCGGATCCCTGCACCCACTTCCACCAGTGTTCAGCTCCAGCATCAGCACCACCACGCTGCCTCGTTTCCACCAGGCCTTCCAGTGACCGAGGCAGCTGCTGCCACACCAGCCCGAGCTCAGCTTGGACATTCTGGGCTGTCGGTCTTTACCAGGCCTGATCAAAGAGTTGGAGAATTAGAATAAAGAATAAGTACACAACAAACACTTAGAAGCCTTAAATGAAAGTGCGCACAAAAGCTTTTGATTGAGCCTTAAAAGGAAGTTGAACCCCTTTGAGCAATAAGGAAAACACAAGAAAAGAATTTGAAGCAGCTTTTATTTGGGCTTTTCCCCCCTCCTTATTTTATAGCTATAACAATGTATTAACCCATGTTTTTCCTTTTAATTTCTATATCTTTTCTCTCCCTTTCTCCCACGTTTTTAGTAGTTATAGAGGGCAGGATCAGTAGGCCAAAAGGCGTGGTACTGCATACTTTCGAAAATAATATAAAAAAAAATTAAAAATCAAAGATAAATTTTAGTGGAGATTATCTGTCTTGTTGTGACCCCAAAAAAATATAGTTTGAAGTGGATCTTTTGTTTTACTTAATTCTCTTTTTTTATGTAAAAAAAACACGGTGTCTTGAGTTTTGAAACTGCCGATGCCAATAACCCAAACTGCCACCATTAAAACAGAAAACGGAGATTAGTGTAGGAACAAAGAAATGTAGATGAACCTTTTACTTGTTTTTTATTTTCCTCCCTACAAACATGGCTTAGCCAGAAAACAACCTCAGGCTTTAAAAAAGTGCTCTTCAAACAATAAGAAGCTATGTTAAAACCAAGCTCTTAGAGTAAAATAATTTCGGAGTAATGCAAATTGAAAAATAGACGTGAAAGTTTGAACTCAATAACTGCTTTTTAAAAAATTGTTCCTCAAGAGAAGCACTTTTTTTGTTGTTGTTTCTTTTCGCGGAAAGCACTTCACTTTTTGTTTCCTCCTTCCTCAAACGTTTGTACAAACTCCAGCACGTGCCAACGAAGCAAAAAACAACAAATAATTCAGTCTTTCTTTTTACAATTTTAAACCCTTGTGTTTGCACCAAACCAAGAAGTTCCTAACTGGGCGCACGGATTACAAATCAACGTGTTCAGTTTGCAAAACATAACCTGTTTCTGTTTCCACACCTATCCGTGTGTACTTTTGTAAGTTTTACTTCTTGAAAGTAGAACAAATGCTTTTTCTTCTAAGAATTACCTTTTAAAAGTTCCCGTAATCGTAATATTTGCAGCAGTTTTCTTAGCTGCCTGACATATCTATTAAAATAAATATATATATACATCTATATTTTTTTGAGATATACTCCAAACTCATCTTTAGGCAGTCTTTTTAAAAGATGCGTCATCATGGTAATGGTGAACCCTGAGATATGTGAATGGCTATATAAAATAAAAAAATAAAAAAACATAGGAGTTACAGTGATAGATGAGTAAAAATGTGTTTAAGAATGTTATTGCAGTGTACGAAATATCTCATAAATGAATATTATTATTGCTTATCTCTATAAAGGTGTATTTTAGGTAGATGTATTAAAACTAAGTGATGTTTTTGATGTCTGGCAGGTTTACATTTGTGTGTATCTTGCATTTTTCTTTTGATCAAGAAAAGGATGAAGTATTAGCTTTCCCCCCCTAAGTTTTCTGTCATACCTGATCCTTACTTTTACATGTACTTGAGTTAGTTTAGTGGAACCAGAACTGTGGATGGGAAATATTTATAGAAGGCTGTTTAGTGGCTACAGTTAGGATTTGAGCTAGAGGTAGATTGTGTTGTAGGGATGCTTACGTGGACGACCTATAAGTATTTCAAACTGTAGGTCTTGGAGTTCTAACCTTTCAAGAGCCTCTAAAATAATCGCAGCCCAAAGTTAACCATAAGCCTCAAAATAGGTGCCTTATCTTAAATGATTCATTTGCTGCTGTATTTCCCTATTAGTGTGTTTACTGTGTTTTTTAAAATATATTTAAGTGCTGGCATTGCCACTTTTTTATTCGACATTTGGAAATTCACGTAAACTAACAAATATTGAAACTAAATTTGAACTCCCCTTACTTCTATGATCTATTATTATCAGTAAAATGTTAAAATAACACAATTCCTTTTGTTCTAGCAGATTTTTCATTTACTGTACGATGCTTTTACTTTTTTTACAGTAAGTAAAAGCACCCTACAGTAAGTCAAGTACAAAGCTTTTAGTTATCACGGAGCAGGGAAACTGGGGACCCTTTACAAGGGCAAAAAAATTCAAGAGACCCCCTCATAAACTCCATTATGTTTTAAAAGATAATTTAATGTCATTTCAATCCCTAAATGTCATGAAAATATATATTTTCTTCAGTTTATTATGTTTGTTTTATTAGTTCAATGTTGCCCGTGCATTTTTAAAAATAAAAACCAAATTAACAATTTAGTGAAATTTTTTGAGGACCACCAACATACCTCCCATGGTTTGATAAACTCTTAGAGTATGTAAAGTAAAAGCTTTATAACTACAAAGCTCAGTAAATAATCTAGTATATTCAAGGTAATCACCTTACCATTCAGAGATCCTAATTACTGTTTGTTAAGTTAAAGCTCTACAGGATTCTTATTTTATTGAACAAACATGTAAATACTCCTCACCGTACCCCAAGGTCCTTTCTGTTACTGTACAGTAAGTAAAATTTCTGTACGGTAAATAATTTTATTATGTTCATGGCCATTGCTGTACTGTCCCAAGCCTTTATAGTACAAAAAATGTTATCTTTGTACGGTCATCTAATAACTAAAGCTGTACGCATGGCCACCACCATAACGTAAATAACGTTTAGTTACTGTACAGTTAGTCAAAAGCCTATTAAATTTATAAATTTCACTGATGAGAAGTCATAAAACTGTTCACAAAAACTGGAAAAGTAAAAGTTCTTTTACACACTCTCTAAGAAATAAACTGTTGAATTTACTGAACCAAACTGGTTCCAGGTTGAGTAAATTGAGCAATATATTTATACTCTTTGACATTACCTTGTTGAGTAAATTTAACATTTAATTTTTTAGAGTGTAGAAACATCTTCTTGATCAGTTTGAACATATTTAATTTTCTAACGAAGAACTACATCTTACATTTTAAAGTAAAAGTATAATTTTTAGCTTTGAAATATAACAAAATAAAAGTAAAAGTAGCTATTTATAAAAACAATTGGTAATATTACAAATAAAAAAAACTACTTAAGTACTGTAACAAACTAAATGTACTTATTATAAACCTCTGACCGTAAGAAAAGTAAAAGTTCTGTACGGTAACAGTAAAGGCTATTAAAGCTCTGTGATCATTGTCATACCGTACGGTAACAGTAAAGCCTATTAAAGCTATATGTGGTCATTGTCATACCGTACGGTAACAGTAAAGCCTATTAAAGCTATGTGGTCATTGTCATACCGTACGGTAACAGTAAAGCCTATTAAAGCTATATGTGGTCATTGTCATACCGTACGGTAACAGTAAAGCCTATTAAAGCTATGTGGTCATTGTCATACCGTACGGTAACAGTAAAGCTTTATACATGGTCATTGCCACTGTATGGAGTTTTTACAAACCATAAATAAACTCTCTGTACAGTAACAAATAAACCTGAAATGTGCGTTGTCATCGCTCTACCGTACGGAGGTTTTAGTTTTCGTACTCTTACCACAGGTTGAGTACAGTAACTTTAAAACCTAAAAAAAAACAATAATATATATATTTATTACCGGTACTACAGTACCATACGGAGCATTTAGTTGCCAAACAGAATGGTGACTACCATGAATAAAACATTTATTGAAATGCACAAACAAAATAGGCAAGACTCAGAGAGGGAAAAAACTGCTAAATCAGAGTAATTATTGTCTTTATAGCAAATTTCAATTTGTAAAATTTGTTCCTGTGAGAGCTTTTGTAAGACCCAAAAAAAAGAAAAATAATATAAAACAATGGAACCTTGTCTTTACAAGAATATTTAGAAACTAAATGTATGATGCACAGTGGAAACAATAATGTTAAATACAGCAGATGAAATCACGTATAATATTAATTTTTCTGTTTGTTGCATAAACAATGTTCGTAAATTCATTTTGTGCATAAATCTTGTTCCGGTTTTAGATCAGTAATATTAATAGTTGAGCCCTACGATAAAAACAAAAACACACAAACATTGAAGTCGTTTCACATTTTGCTGCTTTTAACTTCAGATAACTTCAGACCACTAGGATGTTTTTAATTTTTTTTCCTACAAGGTAGACAGTGAGCCAAAAAGATGCACGAACTGGATCGACTAAGTGTTCATCTTCCTCCCCACCACATCTTCACTCCTCCTCTTCCTCTTTTAGCTGCTTGTAGAAAAGAAAAGGGTCTAAAAGCAGCGGCCTCTGGGTGATTGCTTTCATTGAACCTTCAGGCTTTGACATTCAAAGCGACATGAGGGAAACACGTCTGACTGCACAACTCGGGGTACCGCTCGTAGACGTATATTCGTTTTTGTTTGTTGTTATATGATGTATTGTTTTCTGTTTGTATAAAACAGGACCTCAAAAGAAGAAAAGAAAAAAAACAACACAACACATCACCTCATTTTTATTTTATTTTCTTACCAAAACCTTGGGAGAAGAAACTACATTTTTGCACAACAGCTTGATGTAAAACATTAAAAGAAATCGTTTTATTGTGGGAGAAAACCCCAACAAGCAGCTAAAACATTAAATAAGCTACAGTAACTCAGTAATGTTTAAAAAGTGCTTCCACTCTCAAGAATTTTACTTCTCAAATTTCCCTTTTCTGTTCCAATTTAAGTTTATCTGGTGGAAAATCTTTTGCAAACAAACTTTTGCTTGGTTCTAAATTTTTTAGCTGTTGGCACCTTTCTTAGAATTTTCATGGAATAAAGGAAAATTCAGATTTGATCTTTTAATAAGAGTCATTTTAAATCAACTCTCCTGATCGAATCCAAACTTGTAGCAAACCAATTGAGCATTTATATATTTATGACAATTTGTCCTTAAATAAAAAAGAAATAAAAAGCTTTCGGTGTGCATTAAGTTTGTCCTCCCTGGGTTTCTGTAAGCTAATCTGAATTCTAGCACTTTCAACCTTAAATAAAGTATTTTTTTTTTCTTTTAAAATTTCAGCTTATATGTTCATTTTTCTAATTTGTATTGATTGTGTACGTGCCATTAGTTGGATGTGTAGACTTTATCAACCTTTTGTTTGTTTCTCTTCTCCTAAAGAATAACAGTATTTTTGATATGTTTTCACTAATATTCTGCAACAAAAGAGCCCTCTGCCCCTTTCTTTGGAGCTTTTTCTTTTTGCTTAACTATAAGTTTTTCATAAATTTACCTGCTTTATGGCCAAGTATTTGAAGATCAGCAACAGCCTGTTTGTTCTGCAGAGGCAGTGAAAAACCCGACCGAGTACCACAAAAACCCCAGCCCGCCGCTAAAAACTCCTTGCATCATCGACTCAAACAGGTCGTTTATTAGACCATATTTGAACAAAAAGGCGAGTTTTAACAGCCCTACAATAAAACACTAATGAGTAGGATTGGGCTTTAAATCTTTAATGTTTAACAAGTTTGAATAATTATTAAAAACAGGTAAGATCAAGCCTGTTGTACAGAAGTAAAAAGAATCTAGGATTTGTATATAACAGAAAAACTTTGCAAGATTTAATAGAAAATATTTAAAAAACATAAGGAAAATAATGTTCACGACTTTAACTAAATGTTTGCGCATACGTGGCAAAATTAAAATCTGGATTAATCAAATATTTTAAGTTTGTAAACTTCTGTATGAAAGATGAATAAAATTTTGCTTCATTCAGAAGGCAACAAATGAATTGCAATGAGCTTCAGAAATTTTTTACCTGTAATTAAAAATTGTTGATTAATACCATCATTTTGTGAGAAATAAGTTAGCATACAAAATACTTTTGTTTAATTTTATTACTAAAAGTAACCAATGAAGTTTAGTTTGTATATTTTTCCTGTTTTATTGGCTTTAATGTTTAGTTTAGGTTTAAAGTTGTTGACTTGAATGCTATTAAATTAATTTATTTAAACAAATTTTATTATGAAATGACTGAGATTAAAATTTATGCTTAAAAATTTCAAACTAATAAATCACGAAATTGGTATTCAAAATTTTCTCATGTGAATTTTAAACGCATTCAAAAAATTTGTGCCACA
Organism: Anablepsoides cearensis; assembly: GCA_032275365.1. Classification (NCBI taxonomy): domain Eukaryota; kingdom Metazoa; phylum Chordata; class Actinopteri; order Cyprinodontiformes; family Rivulidae; genus Anablepsoides; species Anablepsoides cearensis. The sequence goes on along the minus strand of JAUBOC010000181.1, from coordinate 25,774,125 downwards.
AATTTTCTAAATTTATTCAACCCCCTAATATTTTTATTTAATCATTAATATTTTCAGCTTTATATTCTCAAACAAGTTTTAATTGTCATCTTTTGACGATATGAATGAATTTTGTGCAAACTCATTGTTCCGTGTATTTCGAACAGTTTACTCAGAATTTTGCATTTTGATGTTGTGACGACGTGAAATGCTTCCTTTTGACAAAACTTGATCTCCATGAGGAGTTTCTTTTTTAGGTCAGGGAAAACATTTTGTTTATATTTTTACAGTCGTTATATTTTATTTACAAAATGTAAATGAACCCTGCAGCAAAATTGTTTGCCTAAATTTTCTCAAGAGTTTCTCTTCGAGAGTTTGTCTTGAACGTGGACAATTTTATGTATTTTCTCCAACAAATCAACCAATCCCTCATAGCCCAGGTAAATAATTTCACCAAAAAATTAATGAAAATACGTAGGTAAAACATTTAAAAATTCCTACAGAGTCTATTGCGTTTCATTTGAAATATGTTTTTTGTTGTTGTCCAATTCTAGAGAAAACGTATATAAAAACGACTGCTAACCCTAATAATTGTGAGTTTAAGGTCTTTTTCCTTTATGGAGATTATATGTTTGGGCATTTTATATTATTATAAATAGATTTGGGTAAAACTGTGTCTCTGTAGTTAATAAATGGGTCGGCTCTGGTTTGGTTCTGGATCACTGCCTCCTGACAGCGGTGTTGTTCTGCTCTTCTGCTTGGCTGTAGCTCCATTACCTCAGCCTGCACCTACTAGGGATGCACTTATCCTCACCTTTTCCTTTTGTTACTAGTAGGTGCAGTAAATGTGCATATTTAAGGGAACTTGACTCCTTTCAAACCTGAGAAAAGTTTATTTGATTTTACTAACTCTTCTCTTTGCTCGCCCTCTTTTTGTTTGACTTCTGTAAGAAACCAGGTTCTGTCTGGTTTCGGACATCCTCGTTTAGTTTGATGTATTTTGAGCTTCCTGTAAGTCTTGCATTCCATCCTCTTTGTGTAACTTGTTTAAGTGACATAGCCCTTTCTTTATTTTTTTTATTACGTGCTACTTCAGCTACCTTTGGAGGAAACAAGGTGATAAAACCCAGGATTCACTCTCACCATGTTTTATGGCGCCGAGTTGATCAGCTACAGGGAAAGTTCAAGAAATAATCCTGAGAAAGATGCCAGAAGTTAAAAACAAACATATCTCATGCAATCAGTTGCTGTGATGAATTTTACGTAACAGATTTGTATATTGGTTGATCCAAAGAGTTGATGAACAAAACAGAACTATTGACTTATTGTACAGAACAGTGTATCTTTGACTTGTCATGTGTTATGTTGAAATTATTAAAAGACAAACCAGCGGTTTCATAGCCTCTCTGCAATCTTATTCTTTTTTTCCCCACCTTTTTATTTTAATCTCAGATTTATTTTACCCACAAAGTTTTTTTTTACATTCCAGTCCTGACAGCAAAATGTATCTGGGCCAAAAATAGGACAGCATCTCAGGGTTCATGCAGGTTTCAGTAGGTTAAATTTAAGACCTTTTAAGACCAATATGACTGACATTTCGGACCAAACCGACAGAAACATTCAAATGGTCCCAGAAATTTAAACATAGAAACCTTTTATTGCTATAAATTTAGTTATTAAATGATATTTAATCTTAGAACACTAAATAATTTAAATGAAACGGTCATATCTATGAGACCTTCATATCGACGGCTTCCAACCAAACGTAAAAATCACAGATTTGTGGTTTAACCGCGTTCAAAGACTGATGGCAAACTTAGCATTTTATCAACCTCAGTGCTTTACTCTGTTTATTTATGCAGCCATAGCTTCTCGGGAATGAGCGACAGGGAAAATATTAAGACATGACAAAATAAAATTTAAGACCTTGGATGAAAATCTGGGTGTTTTTAAGACTTTTTTTTTTTTAGGCCTAAAATTTTGATTTTCAAATTTTAGACTTTTTCAGACCCTGCACAAACCCTGGCATTTGGCCCAAACTAGTAAAAAAGACCTGGACCTGGTTCTTTTCTTTTTTTAAATGGCCCCTGTCTGAACCAGAGGTGCTACAAAACTTCTGCATTTAACCCACATACAGAATCTTTATTTAACTTTTAGGCAGATTTGGCCCAGATCTACGGAAGCTGAAAGCGGCCATTTTCCACTTATAATTATTTTCCTTGGTTTTCTCGTGATAAAGACACGTAAAATAACGAGGAGCATTTTCTCAAGATACAAGTTATGGTTTTCCATGCGTATCATTCAGTAAACATGGAGACGGCCTGATCCCCTCAGCTGGTGACAGATAAAGTTTTTTATATCAGCAGGATGACTGTAAACACCTGCTGAGCTGCAGGCAGGTCAGCCGTGTCTTTAATGACGAGGGCTGAGATGAAAGTTATCTGTAGACAAACAAACCATAATTTCAACCTGATGATACAAAAATGACCAGAGGTTTATAGTAACTAAGTACATTTACTTCATTACAGTAGTTTTTTTTTTGAGAATTTGTAATTTTACCAAAAAAAAAAAAAAAATTAAATCGTTACTTATATTTTGTAACATTTAAAACCTAAAAATTATACTTTTACTTCTTTACTTTAAAATTTCACACCTTGTCACACACTTGTTACAAAATTCTGCACTCTAAAAAAAAAATGAAGTGTTGAATTTACTCAAAGTCATGTCAGGTACTAGGTTTGACTAAACCTAGTAGAGTAAATATGAGGCAAGACTATTTTCTCCACTTGGTTTATTGAAACTAGTTAAATCAATTCAAAAGTTTATTTCTTACAGTTTGTAAAAGTACTTTTACTTTCTCAATTTTTATGAATCGTTTTATGACTTTTACTTAAGTGCTTTTGTCATCGGTGAAATTTATTTTCTGTTAAGGTAGTTTTTTCTACTTAGTTATTTTCAAGTACTTTATAGACCTTTGAAAATGACTAAATTATGAACAATTAACAGGTTCCCTTCAGGTCCAGGCCACCCTCGCAAAAGATCTGCAACCTCAATGGGATACAGACAGACAGACAATGCTCAGACCAGGTGGGCAGTACTAAAAATTCTATTGATTCAATATTGAGTACATTGCCAAAAAAAAAAAAAGTCACACACTAATGTATTATTGGACTGCCTTTAGCTTTAATTACAGCACTCGTTCTGTGGCGTGGTTTGGATAATCTTCTGCAACGTCCCCAGATTTATTTCATCCAGTGTTGCATTAGTGTTTCACCAAGATTTCACACTGATGGTGGTAGAGTCTGACCTTCTCCAGTACATCCCAATAATCCTCAGGTCTGGTCCCAATGCTCAGTGAGCACCCTACGCCCCCCTGTGAAGTGTGGATTCAGTCCGAGTGTAAGTGTTCGAGTGCTCAGGTTACAAGCATGTAAAATAAAATAGAGAATTGTACGAATTACCTCATCGACTTGTGCCTCTGTGGCGTAACTGCGACATCCAACATGGCGGACCAGTCACTGTTTTGGCATTTGTATTGTTAAAAATGATAGTAATACTACAAAAAGCAATGGTTTTTAGGAGAAGAAAGTGCATGAAGTGAAGGAAGCTGATACATCAGAGTATGAAAACTAACTTCTATAAGTTCTTCTTCTTTTGGTTTTATTGGTCTTTGGTGGACTAATTTAAGTGCATTACTGCCACTAAACTGGAAGCTGCTCAGTGGACATCGACAGGTTTCTGCCTTTTAATCCACAACGTCACACACAGCCAAAAACCGAGGTTTTGTATTGCTTAATGAGTTGAAGTCTGTAATGGAATTTAACCATACCAACATGCAGTGATTGATAAATCTCATCTATTTACACGACAATGTAGATTAATGCTACTTTAGGTACCATAACCTACATTGACCACACCCTTGTTTTCATCTAAACCCTGCTCGAACCAACACCAATCGGGTGGGGGTGGGAGGCTTGGGGGCTATTTAATCTTCAAACATGAGTCTCGGCATAAACTCCAAAAATGATAAGGGAAACAAAATTTGAAGAATCCAAAATCACTCGTTAATGACAGCTACAGAAGTAGACACTGTCTAGCATAACTAAGTTATGATTGGAGGAAAAGTAATTTATGTGGAATTTGAGGCCTTCTTTAAAGAAGCCCTCTTTAACCTTTAATAGATATGAACCTTATTTCTACCCTTTAGTTAAAGCAAATATCCATCCTTTAACTACTACCTGTAGCTTATCTAAAACATGAAAGCTAACACGCAGAGGCACACATACGTATAGCCTAATGAAATCCCAACTTTAGGTTGTAAAAATGCGGACTTTGCGTAATGAGTGGAAATGGAACCCAAAATGGGCGGGACGAATGTGGGACACTTTACGCATTCAAACCCTTCAACATGAACGCACATTTAAAGTGCACGAGGGCAGAACGAAGGTGGAACAGGGCCTCAGTGGAGCCGATCCATGTGTGAAAATGATGTCTCTCGCTCCCTGAACCACTCTTTCACAATAAGAGCCCCATGAATTCTGGCATTGTCATCTTGGAATACGGCCGTGAAGAAACAATCATTGATGGAATACCCTGCTCATTCAGTATGTTCAGGGCAGCTGACCTCATTCTGTGAGCACCTGAACCTACCTGACCACCTTCGTCTCTTTGATAGAGCCTCAAAAAAAGTAAAGAAACATCAGATTCTTCTCTACAGTCTGTGTTGTCGGCCATTGTAGCGATTCTCTGTTTACATTGACATTCATTCCCCTTTGACATCACTTCCTGTTACTTCACATGCAAATATAGCAGTATAAATTATCTTTTTGCAACATGTTATCAATGTTATCTTTTCAAAAATGCATTCATAATTATGACAAAATTTTGATGTGACACTTTAATGATAATGAAAAACTTCATGACATTTGGACTTCATAGCAGTGGTGCCAACAAGGGGAGGTCCAGGGGGAAACCCGAAAATAATTAGTGGCCACCCCTTCGTTGTTTTTTTTGGAGGTTCAGAAATTTCAGTCTGGTTTTCATATTCAACTCTTCACTTTATTGTTTCATCGTTGTACATTTTGTAACCGAACATTCTGTAAAAGAAAAAAACGACGTAAAACTCAAAACGAGTTCCTCTGAAAACTCCTGGTGAGCGTCATGCTTTTGGCTAAAAAAACGATGACAGGAATCTTTACGGAGCGTGCCACCGGACAGCGAAACGCCACAAATATGAAGCGGTTTGTTTTTTTATTTATTTACAAGGAAATCCCCTCCACTGTACATAAAACCCCAGAATCTATTTAAAAACAAAACAAACAAAAAAAAAAAAGTAAAAATTCCTCCTCAGATTATTTTTTAAGTCTCTGAACCCAATGGGGGGTCGGTCTCTTCTCTGTGCAGTCAGTGAAAAAATAAAATAATTTAATCATAAAAATAAATCGGCGTGAGGGTTTTATACGGCTGAAAATGTCGAGCAACGTCCGAGAAGTGATGTTTTGCTACAGCGGCTAATTTTACAGATTTGTGGTTAAAAAAAACTTAAAGGAAATGCAAATTATTTATATCGAAAAAAAAAAAAATCTCAGATCCTTTGATAAAGTTTTTTTCAACCAACAGAAACCAGCAAGAACAGATCAGTATTTTGGGATTTTAACAAGAAAATGTTAGAAAAGCTACAGTTAGCCATTAGCTTAGCACAAATAACAAATATAAAACTCATCCGGCTCTGTTCAGATATTATGAAACAGCAATAAATCCTGTTTAAAGGAACAGTTCAGCTCTTTTTAAGTAGAAAGATTATATGTATACCTGTTCAAGATGGCCGACAGGTCGACAAGCTAACAGCTAATCTGAACAAATTTACGTTGCCATTCAAAAAAGAAATGTAATTTTTTTTTACACTTTTACATTAATATTTACATAGCATTCAGTAGTAAACTGCAGCAGCAGCTAGCTGTAACACTTCCAGTTGGGTTAACGGGCGACACAGTTTAAAAAAAACAACAACCAAAAGTTCAGTTGAACCGTAGTGAAGTTTAGTTGTTTCTAAACTCCGGAGACTTTGGTCTGGGTCTGGACTCGGACTAGCCGTTAGCTCCTCAAAGTCAGACTGTTCAAAGAGCCATCTGCAGCAGGTAAGATACTTACTGCTTATGTTTTACTGAAAAAGATCAGAACAGTCCCTTTAATCACGGTCAGTATTTGTATTTGACTTTTTATGTTTTATACTGCATTTTTTGACCCACTTAGTAAGTTTTACTTTTAGGATTAGTGTACATTTATGTAAATTTGGTAAGTAAAATACTTTACTCGCCCTTGAAAAGCCCTTGAGTTTGTTTTTATTGGGGTCTAAATTTGTTCTGTTGGGACAGGTTTATAGAAATGAAACCATCGACTGCAGAGCACTGAAAAGGTAAAAACAACTCAGGAACAAGTCGAGTCAAACAGAGAAGTGAGGATAGATGACTTAAAAAAAAAAAAGTCCACAGAAACATTTTTTACATTTCTTTTACCAGATCCAGAAAACAAAAAAAGCTGATTGATGTTAAATTTTGCCTTTTTTTCCATCACTGCATAGTTCTGCAGGCTAAACCGCCGCCGCTAACAGGCCTGAAGACCCGTTGGTCCTTCAAGTCTTTAGTCCTGCACCAGCTGAGGGGAGGGGTTGAACTTCAGTCCCGTCACAAAGAGAACCTTTTGTTTGTTGTGGGTATAAGCCACCAGGACTTAAAAAAACATTTAATTTATGGTTGTTACAGTCAGACTCATAATTTCCATCGCTTGGGCCTTAAATTCCACCCTGATCCATAAAAAGAAAAAAGAAAAAAATCTAAATAAAAAAGGAGGAAATCAGAAGAAATAAATCCTGTCGTAACAAAACTGAAAATCAAGATAAGTTAGATTTAAACACACAAATGGAAAAAATTAAAAAAGTGCAGAAAGTGTCTGACAAGCTTTGGCCCGCTGAGTGTTTGAAGGTGAGACGGCAGAAAACAAACTGTCCCACGAGTCTTTGTCCCCGACCGGAGGAAAGAGACGTTGTTCCACCGTGCGGCCAGCAGGTGGAGCTGTCGCAGCAGAAAAACCAATCCACGACTCCGGCTCCTTCTGCACAAAAAGTCAGTGCTTGACGGAAAGAATAAAAAAAAACAAACATTAAAAAGAAAAACAATGAAAAAGAAAAACTCTGATGGACTTCAGTCGATCTTGACGGCGGCGTAGATCTTCCTGATGAACATGTAGGCGGCGTAGAAGCCGATGGTTCCTGTGAGCAGCCAGAAGGTCAGAACCATCAGGGTGGTGTAACCGAAGTACAGGAGAGACGGGATGAACTCCACGATGTCCAGCTGAGGGGACACAGAGAGACAGGTGGTCTTCAGCCTTTAAGAACTGAATTTGTTTTTACTGTTTTTAAACAAGTTTATTGTGAAGATTTGAGATTTTAAATCTTTCAGCTGTTTCCTCTTCAGGTCCCTGAAAAAGACACGTCCATCTGACCTGTCCTCACTGTCCCCAAACAGGACAGAGGAAAAACCACACCTGGACCCCATAAACTGCTGACTTGTTGTGAATTAGAACTCTGTATTGAATAATATTTAAAATTTTATATATAAAAATATAAATATTTTAAGTGAGGTTCTGTGGAACAATGCTGAACAGTTAACATTTTACCTCAGGGTTTCTGCAGGTTTTAGTAAGTCAAATTTAAGACTTTTTAAGACCTTTTTAAGACCACCTTGAATGAAATTTAAGACCAA
>JAUBOC010000181.1:25679225-25692647 GCA_032275365.1 Anablepsoides cearensis | reverse complement strand
ATTCTTAGAGGAGACTTGAACTTTTACCAAAGTAAATTTATGGTAAGATACTTGTACTTTTACTCAAGTATCACTTTAAGGTACTTTATACAACACTGTTGTTTTCAGAGTGATTTTACAGAACCGTAACTCTCAGAAACCACCTGATGATGACACATAGAACCTCTGCTATAGACTCATCTCCTGTAAAGACTTCAGTATAAAAATACAATAAAGTAAATACAGAAATGTAGTTTATCCACAGTGAACCCAGAAGATGTTTAAACTGATGAGTCCTAAAACCTCAAACATCAAGCTGAGATACAGCTCTGCGGTGGTTTCTCTACTCTGGGTTCTGTTTGAAATAAAGATGGAGCTCAGCTCAGCTACGACTGTGATTGGTTCCCCTTGTGAGGAACATAGTGTGGTAATTCAAAAAAGAAAAAACAGCAACAGCTGATTAGAAAATCAGAAACACTTTATTGTCATTGTCAGTAAACGACTTACAGACTATTTGCTGCTGTAATTTAATGTAAAACTACGCTGAACCAAAAGTAACTAAAAGCTTCCTAGAAATGTAGTGGAGTCAAAAGTACAATATTTGTTTTAGTGAAGTGAAAGTCACAAGGACCCCAAAAAATAAATACTCAAGTAAATTCATAATACACAAAAAATGTACTTAAGTACAGTACTCAAGTAAATGTACTCCATTACTGTGCACCACTAGCCAGGTCTGAAAACAATCAATCCAGCAGATTGAGTTAAATCTCTGCTTTGTTGCAGTCTATCCTGAGTAACACATGGTGATGGTGGAAAGGAAAAACCCACTTTTAACAGGAAGAAACCCCCAACAGAACCGGAACCAGAATCAGGACGAGTCATCTGCCTCGACCGACAGAAAAGAGACAAACAAACAGGCAGAATCTGTCATTTCCCACTGGAGGAAAGAAAAAAACACGTTGCTGATGAAGATTCTCAGTCATCCAGGTCAGGATCAATCCAGGACAGTTCTCCAGGTGAATAAAATATAATAGGGTTATTAGCTGCTCCGCGCTGCCTTCCAGCTTTGGCAGGGTTCTCACTGACTCCTAAACAGTTTTAAGATGTTGAATTCAACAATCCAAAAATAAGGCCTTAATTGGGCTTGTTTGTTGTTAAAATAAACATTTGGTAAAATTGTCACGGCTTAATTAAGTCTTGTGTTTCAAATAGCATTAAAAAAAGTCTTAGGTTTAACTTGCTTTAAGCTGTAGGAACTCTGACCAGGTTCACATGTGCCTGATAGTGATGATGTGTTGCACACAAAAAAATGTCATCACACTAACTGCAGCAATCGCAAAGTGGCAAATAGAAAATGTGGACAATTCTTCTAACAATTAATTGCACAGGAAACAATTTTGCCCAACCCTAATTATAACTAAGGAATACCTCAGGGAACCAACCCTAACTGTAGGATTTTCTTTTAAAAAGGAAGGTCTTAAGTCAGCCTCACAGACAGAAACTGGAAGTTGTTTCCACAAGAGAGGAGTTTGATAACTCCAGGAACCACAAGTAAACCTGCAGTCTGAGAGTGAAGGCCCTGTCACACTATAAAAAGACATCTACGTAGAAGTTGGAATAAAAAAATAAATAAACTGGAAACCTATTTTAGGTGTGTACATACTGTAATGTTAACAAATTGAACAAATGTGTGACTTTTCTTTAGTAATTTAAACTAAAAAAACATTTCACAAGTTGTCTAAAACATTATAATGTGACAGAACCTTTAGGAAAACATGAAACAATAAGACCTTTAATAAGATGCAGCTTGGTTGTTGAGAGTTTTGTATGTTAGAAGTATAAATACTGGTTTCCCTACAGTTTCCTGAACTCTGGACTGGATCAGAAACTTGGACCGCCCTGGTTCCTTCCTGCTGCCTCCTTGTTCCTCTGCAGTTTCTTTTTTATTTATATATATTTAAGAGTTTTCAGTTTTGGCGTGAGTTAAGGAGATGGTTTGTAAACATGCAATGCAAAGCTGTGTTTTCATAGTTTTAATGAAAAATACAGAAAACACAAACGCCTGCATCAGCATTTTTGTTTGAAGCCACATTAGTGTGAACAGACACTGCAAAATGCTTGCACAAGGTTTAAAGGGTTTATTAGTTTCTTATATAGACTTAAATGTATTTGACAGTGAAGGTAGAAGCTAGTGGACCTGAAAACCGCCGATGCTGAGCTCAGACTTTCTTTCAGCAGCGTTCTTTCAAGCATTTATATTCACAGTTCATATAAAGGAGACCAGACAAGTCAGGTTTTCCCTTATTATTTCCCTAAATTAGCCACATTAATTACTTTCACAGTGCAGCTGGTCTTAGAAACAGACCCTAGAGGAGAAAAAAAAAGATGAAGATGATGGTTGGAGGAAACCTGCAACATTTTATTTTTGTCAAACGCTGAGAAAACAGAAGCAGCTCGATATAAAGTCCAGTCTGGGATGAGTCATCGAGGGGGGGGCTGCTGCTGTTACCCAACATTAAGGTGACTTTGTCCCTGGCAGGACGTCCCAGAGGCCTGAACCCACCAACCCAACACATCCCACCTGCTTCCCCCCTTTAAAGTCCCGGGCAGCGGCTCCACACTTCCAGTCTTTCTTTAGACGGAGTTGGCAGCTTGTCTTTAGCTCTGGCTATTCAAGGAAGCAGCGGCCGGAGAAACATTTCTGTTCCCGCACAGCCGAGGTCCTGCCAACAGCACAGCTCACCAGCTGCTGCCACCTTCCTTCATGTCATCTCTCAGCTCGCCTCACCTGTCTCTCCCCCGTCAACCGGAGCGTCCGCCCCTCTGCTGCTGCCCCCTGCAAAGTAGTGGTCAAAGTATTCAGTTCCTTTGAGTCAAAGTACTGACCCTATACTGCTCAAATATTACTTCAATAAAAGTTAAAGCAGCCCTGTCAAATTATTACTTATACATTAAAGTACTGAGGATGTGCTTTCAAGAATACTTTATGTACTGAAAGTACTTCAAATGTTGCATTTCACTTGAGACACCTGCACCTCTGTCAGTGGCGGACAAAGTACTAGTACTTGAAAGTATTGATACTCAGGGTTAAATCTACTCAACTACAAGTAAAAGTTACTCTGTCAAAAATCTACTCAGGTTAAAGTACTGAAGTACTTACTTTTGAAAATATTTAAGTATTCAAAAGTACAAATTAAAATGTCTAATATCTAATAATATCAGTACATTGCTGTATTGTTTTCAGAGGGATTTTACGAAACTTGTAACTCTCAGAAACCACCTGATGTGTCGACACGTAGAACCACTCTGCTAAAAATTCCCCTCCTGTAAAGACTTCAGTGTAAAAATACAATAAAGTGAGTTCTTAAATACAGAAATGTAGTTTATCTGCGGTGAACCCAGAAAACGTTTACACTGATAGGAACTATTTTTCAGTCCTAAAATCTCCAACATGGAGCTGAGAAATGGTCATGGATGCTGGTTTCTCTACTCTGGGTTCTGTTTGAAATGAAGGTGGAGCTCAGCTCGTCACCGTTAATGAAGATGATGTAATTCCAAATCTATCCCAGGTGTGAGTTAAGACTGTGATTGGTTCTCCTTGTGAGAAACATAGAGTGTTGATAAATGATTTCAAGAAAGAAAAAAGCAACAGCTGATTATAAAGCTGTGCTGAACCAAAAGTAACTAAAAGCTTCATAGAAATGTAGTGGAGTAAAAAGTACAATATTTGTCTTTGAAATGTAGTGAAGTGACAGTCATAAATACCCCAAAAAAATAATTACTCAAGTAAAGTAAAGATACACAAAAAATGTACTTAAGTACAGTACTTAATTATCCTAGTTATCACTGTTTTTAGTTATTTGTAACATTTGTACTAGTTGACTGAATTGAAAATATTTGTTATAATAAAGTAGAAATACTTTTGTATAAAACAGTTTAACAAAGTTTAAATGGTAGAAATCCATTAATAAAAGAAAGAGACTCACAAAAAGTATTTTGTTCCATGTGTTTAGTTCGTATATACCTGTATTTTCGGGACGGCGTCTGCAAACGGGTGCCAAAACCCGAAAGAGACGAGATGCTCTGCTGCCCTGACCCACAATGGCTCATTGTTTGTAGCGCAGGGTTAGCAACACTGAAGACTGTTAAGGGCTCGACACACGGGGAGCGACAAACAACAGCGATTAACGGCTGTCATCACAACCAGGGTGAAACCCGACACACAAGATGCGATTGGGAAAGCAAAAGTTGCGAATCGCGCTCTCGGGTTGCTTGTCTTCATGAAATTTGATTGGTTCTTACTGCTTCTTGTTAAAATTATGATGGTTCACAAAAAAAAGGGGGGGGGGGGGCGTGCATTACGGACACGTAAACTAAACTAATCTTGCAATGCTAATGTTGTTGAAAAACAAACTCACACCAAGATAGAATTTATGAGGAAAAACTTACTGGATAACTTCACCCTGGTGCCAACAAATTCCCATAAATCTGCATTTTTTTTAGTAATCACACTTAAGCTGGGACATTTGACAGAGCTAAAATAACGTTGAAAGTGTTAGCTAACTGCAGTGTGTAGCATACTCTCCTCTCATTGGTCAGTCAGTGAGACCCTCACTGATTGGTTGTAACACCAAGCAACAGCAACAAAACTTGAACATTTTTCAACTTTCATATGTTGCATCAGAAACTGGCGTGTGCACGTCTACATGTACGAGCGTGAAATTTCACATGCAGGATTTTCACCAGTTGCTTTGCTGGAGGAGGGCGAGCGATCGTTGCCTCCTGTGTGTCGAGGCCTTTAGTATGAAGCTTAGCATCTGTGACTCATGAAGTCCAAAAAGGTGCAAGTTTCCTGTAGCTGGTTCTGTTCGAGGAACACATCAAAAACTGGGTCTCAGTCTAGTTTGGTCCAAGACCTGAATAAAAAGGTCCAGATCGACGGGGGAAACAAACTGTGGTCTGTTTAAAGTGGACCAAATGTGTCAGCTGTGAGTTCACCATAAAACTGTGTCCAAATTCAGGGTCTGAGTCCTCCGGAGGCCGAATTTGACAAATGCATCCTTTATTTACCACCGGGTCCTTCGTAGGACCTTGATCTGGACACAGCTTAAAGAAAAAGTCTAAAACGATCTTAAATTAAACAAGTCCATGTAAAAGTCAGGATCTAAAGAAAGACCTGCAATTCTGCTGAAATATGTCTAATAAATCTATTGTATCTATAAGGCAACACTGGTCCAAAAACATTTATTTATTTATTTATTTTTTATTTTAAAGCTTTAAAAAAAAACATTTATTTTAACCCATTTAAAGCTGTATACTGTGTGTCGGTAGAAACACAAACTGCCAAAAAAGTAACTAAAGGTTTTAGAGAAATGTAGGGGAGTAAAAGTAAAGCTTTTTAAAATGCTACTCAAGTAAAGTACAAACTCTCAGAAACTGTACTTAAGTACTCAAGTACATTTACTTGGTTACTCATTCCTACCATTGACCTTTGCTCTCCTCCTTCCTCCACTCCAGCTGATTACGGGCCTCTTCCCGCCTCGACCCTCCTGCGGCGGCGCCGCGCTGCGTCTCTGCGTTCCTGACAGCCTGAATACAACTCAAGTATTAAAGAGGAGCTGGGAAGCAGGAGATGAATGTGCATCGCTCCAGATTAATGAAGTGATTCTCAGGACAGTCCATATTACTGTCAGAACACACACACACACACACACACACACACACACACACACACACACAGGACTGGTTTAAGCAGATTCATCGGAGCACACTCCTGCTGCTTGCAGATGAGGGATAGAGCAGCGTGTTGGAGCAGGGCTGGGAGTGGGAATAAAGCTGCTGAGGAATATGACTGATAAGACATCGACTGAAATCATTCTCTGCTATTCATTCAGCCTCCCCTGCCACTCCCCCCTCACCTCTCCATCTCCCCATCAACTCGTCTCCTGCCTTTTATTACATGGGCGGTGGGGGTTCCGTTTCTCTTTTTTTCCCCTCCTTCTCATGGGGACAATATTTTCTCTCAGAGTTTCCCCTCCACTGCTTTTGCTGACTGCGACGCAGATTCTACATTATAAGCTGATATAACAGCATCTAACCCCGCTGTCTGCTACTTGCTGGAGAGCTTTGGAAGGGATTCAGCCAACTTCAACCCCACTAATGGCTCTGAATTATAATTTTACAATCATTTACAAGGCTTTGCGTGGGGTTTTTCTGTGAGTTGTGGGTCTGGACCTTGGCTTGGGCTTTGAGAAATCGCTCTCTAATGTGTGTCACTCATACATTTTTACGCCGCCATCGTGTTTTAATCGGTCAGCTTTTTTTCCTCCCCCCTCTCCAAAAACTGCCGTTTTGCTACAGATCTGTTCCCTCGCCAGAAACCCCACAGAGCTCACGGTTAAAGAAATCCATAGTTTCCAGTTAAATTATTTCGGTTGTAAGTCTTTTAAAAAGCACATCAGTGCGAGTGCACTTTTTAACCCCCATCCATAAATCAGGGCCTTTTTCACCTGCAGAGGTTTTTCCAACCCTTAGCATGCAGCTTTGGCTTTCATACGTTTCTTTACATTAAAAAAATCAATTATCTGACCCTCTAACCCTTGTTGAGATGTTTTCCATTACAGTGAAACTCTGCATAAATTTGCTCTGTGTTACGTTAATGCAGGCTGCTTTAGTGAAGTTTCAAAATGATGCAACAAAACATTAATCCAGAATTTTTATCTGTTTTTAATCATCTGCAATAAAAAGGTGTGATGGTGTTGGGCAAGAATCCTTTGAACTGTTTGAATGAATCTCTCAAAGTTTTCAATAAATAATGTAACGTTTTATTTAGTGAAGCAGAAGCTGATTAACAGATCTGTGGCTGAAATGTTCCACCTCTTTCAGCTGATGCTCCACGGTACACAAAGGTTTTAGTTAAACATGTCAGATTTAACTGATCCAGCCTTTATTTGACTGAGGTTTGTAATCTGTAAACAGAACAGTGATGATCAGTCTGCCTCGTGGTGCTGAAGCAGTTTCATCCTCGTCTCGTTGTATGAGTGAAAAAACAAAACATAAATCCGGACAGAAACCAGAATAAAAACAGATGAAAGTTGTTGTAGGTAATTCAAAAGTGCTCAGCTAACCAACAGGTTAGGTTCACTAATCTGCTAAACAAGAATCTTTGCTTTAACGCTAAATCACTAAACAGGTTACAAATTTAGTGGAAGCTAATGCTAACTGCTAAGATGATGAGTTTGTATTTTTATAAATACTGTTTGAAGTTATTAGTCGAACAACAAATAGCAAACATTTGTTTTATACATAGTCATTTTTTTGTATTTGTTATTTAAATATTATTTTTTAGTTTATTTTGATGCCCTGTTTGAAGATTAGCTGCTAAAAATGCTATGATGCTACGCAAACAGTACCTGACACGACTTGTAAGAGAGGACAATTTTTATTCAATTCGGAATAAATGACATAAAAATAAACTCAAACAACTTTTTAGTGAATTTAAAATTAGTGGAACATAATTTAGCAGGACTCCAGGTCCAAGTCAGGGTTCTGAAACGTTTTTATTTATTATTATTTACCGTTATCCAGGCAAGTCCCATTGAGATCTCAGATCTATTTTTTCAAGGGAGGCCTGGTGGCAACCTATTGTACATGTTTTTAGGGCGGGGGGGTGAGTACCCGGAGAAAACCCACGCAAGCACGAGGAGAACATGCAAACTCTGCACAGAAAGACCCCAGGTCCAAACCGGGAATCAAACCCAGGACCTTCTTGCTGTGAGGTGTCGGTGCTAACCACTGAGCCATCATGCTGTTTTGGGTCTGGGGACCTCCTTATGAACCCCATGCTGTTTTAAAAATAATTTACTGTCATTTTAACTCCTAAATGCCACAAGAATACTATCTTTTGTTTGGTTTAGTATCTTTGTTTTACTAGTGCATTGTTCCCCATATACATTTTTTGAAAATAAAAATCACTAACAATTTATTGAACATTCATGAGGACCCCCAAGATACAGATTGCGGACCCCTGGGGGTCCTGGGACCCCAGTTTGAGAACCTCTGCCGTAAGTTATCAAAAAAGCTAATCTGCTAAACGAGGAGCTAGTTCAGTTATGGTGCGTTCACACTGATTTTAGCGTCAAAATCCCATCCAAACACTTCAAGTTGGACGCTTGTGCATTTTCAGGTCAGACGCTCCTGACGCTAAAATCACGTTCGGCGTGAACGCAGCATTATTAGTGGATCAGTGTAACTGTGCCCACCACAGCTACTCAAAAAGTAAAGAAACCAACCAGATTAATTCCAGATTAGAAATATGTTGCCTGTTTGTTATGATCCATGTAACTAAAACAAAACCCAAAAATTAAAAGCCCATTTTGTTCTGCTGTTAAGATAAGATAGACCTTTATTGTCATTGTACAGAGCACAATGAAATTACAGCTGCTGTTAAACAATTAATCAGAGGTTTATAGTTACTACATTGACTTCCTTATTTTTTTAAATAACTACTTTTACTTTGTTACATTTTAAAGCTAAAAATTATACTTTTACTTCTTTACTTTAAATGTAACATAGTTACTTGTTACAAAAATAAAATATATTTGAACTCATCATGAAAGATGTTTCTGCACTATAAAAAAATAAAGTGTTGAATTTACTCAACAAAGTCATGTCAGCTGGCTCCACTGAGCCTAACGAAGTAAATTGAGCAAAAAATATACATATATTGATCAATTTACTCAACCTGGTTTAGTGGAGCCAGTTTGGTTCAATAAAGTCAACAATTTATTTCTTAGAGAGTGTGTAAAAGTACTTTTACTTTCCCAATTTTTGTGAAGTTTTATGACTTTTACTTGAGTAGTTTTCTCATCAGTGAAATTTATTTTTTGCCAAAGTCATTTTCTGTTCATGTTTACCTAGTTAATTTTTTCCAGTACTTTACTCTCTGTAATTAAATCTGTTTCAGCTCACACCGATGTGTATTTATGTGTATTTGTACACTGACTCACATGTAGGTACTGTTCTGCTCTGACACCAGGCCAGGCGCACAAATGACAAGCGGTGACCCTGACGCAGACATACAAACATCTCTGTTTCCGTTTCAGCATCCATCTCTGTCAATCTGTCTCTCCCCGTCTGCTCGTCCATTTTTACTTCCCTCCTGTCACCTATCTGTCTCTGTCTTCATCGCTCCCTCCCCCCTCACCGTCACAGCCGTCCACCTCCTCCCTCCTCTCTCTGGCTTTTGAAAAGTCCTCTGTATCTTTGTCCAACTCTCCGTCAAAGTCAACGTTTTCCCGCTCTCGCTCAGCTTTAGCCCTCTTCAGCTGAGTTTCATTGATGTTTTTCTGGACGCCCTCTGCTTCGCGCCAAGGTCTTTCCCTCCTCTCCCGCTCCCCCTTTCTTTTCCTCTCCCAACTCTGTCTGCAGTCACCCTGAATATGCACAGAAACTATGGAACTATAAGACAATTTTTATAAAAACTGTTGAGTCACTGAAAGAATTACCCTTACACCAGTTGCAGTGAGAGTGTGTAAACAAAGCAAAATGTTGGAAAACTAAAAAAAAGTACTAAACATTTTAAAATTGTAAATTTTTCCCCATAAGTTCACGTTTTTTGCTTTTGGTAACTTCTTTTATTGTAGTTTGAAAACTTTTAGCTAATTACATTTTTTTCCTTTTGCTAATTATGACCTCCTCACTACGAGAAGCGGTGGTCATATTGTTTTTGTACCCCCCAGAGGTTTTTGGTCAACTGTAGCACAAATGAAATTAGGTATGAAAATAGCCGGGGCCCACCTGCACTGTGGTAGTTAACAGTTTTAGGATAGAGTCCATATTTCATGTGGGGGTGCTGATCGAAAAGCTCGTCTGGACTTACAGAAATGCTTATATCTCCAAAACTATTTAACATATGAACTTCAGATTATTTTTGTTGTTCAGCTCTGATGAAGCGTTATTGTTTCATTTCATGACATCATTATGTGTTTCTATGTAATTATCACCTAGCTGCAGGCAAAAGAATCAAAACTCATGACTGAAAATTGTTATTTTATGCCATAAATAAACAGTTGCACCAATCAAATTTTGTTGCGCAATTTCTTTATTTATTTAGGTCCGCAAGTTCAAAAGCAAATATGCTCAATAAAACTTAGCAGAAGCTAAACATTTAAGATTAAGATTATCTCTGTTTACCAGAAAACATTCAGGTAAGATAAGTCTGCACTTTACTGCCACCTAGTGGTAATGTCATTTTCTTTCACAGATTGGCTTGTATCGAAACAGACTTTTAAATCATGATGTTAAAACAAAAAATAGTTGTGGTTTGCTAGTTCTGCTGCTTCTTAGTCATTTTCTTATGTTTATGTTTGGGCTTCTGTAAGAAAACACAAAAACAAACAGTTATTGGAAATTTTAAACCGTTTGTTGTAAAACGGAAGCAGTAGGATGAAGAACAGGAAGCTGTTCTTTTCAAAATAAGTGTAAATTTAAATTTTTCCATCTTTCTTTTCATCTTCTTCTTCATATTTATTTCCGCGGTGTCCCTCAGAGAGGAGGTACAAACTACACAGCTGAGTGTGGTTCTGCAGATCAGAACCGCAGATGGATTGTCACCCAGTGAGCTCCAATTGCTTCCTGCCATGTGAAGAATTGTAGGAACTCTGTACTATATGAAAACCATCACACAGAAGGACAGTAAAGGCTCCTGCATACTCCCTCCGAAGCCGAACAGTCGATGCGCAGTCACGTGGTTTTTCGGCGTTCATTTTCACACACACCTTTCATAGTCCCTGAGACACCCCGTGCCGAGCTCCCGGGGAAACCCCTCCCGCTGCAGCATGTGTCACTACAGAGGGGTTCCTCCCGCTGAAGTCCAAAATGCGGAAAAAAAGTCAGAGACTCGTCACCCAATGTTATTTACCCACAAATCTGTGGCAGTTAGATTCCACCATGAAAAATGCTTGTTTTAACTCCATCCACGTGTTTTTGGCTGTTTGACTACGTTTATAAATCACCTCTTCCTGCTACAACAATCCGAACCCATTACGGCAGTTTGGAGGGAGTATGCAGGGGCCTGAAGTCGGAGTATAAAGCTCTGTGAACACAGTGCTGCCTGAGGGGTCGCTGTTTCCACACAGTGGAGCTCCGTTGTGTTAAGAGACGGCTTTCCCCTCTAATATTCAAGAAAATGACAAAGTTTTAATGAAATATGTGGCTACACTATTTTATTTGTAAACATCATTCCAAAATCACTTTTCACATAAATACCAGAACATCTTTAGCTGCAGCCTGTATGAGTTCTGGTGTGAGGGGGACATATATGCTACAGACCTGTTGTAGTTTTATTTACATTTAGGGTTTCTATGGTAGAATTTTAATTGAGCCAAACAGCAAATACAAGGAGTTGTGAATGAGGACGTCAATTTTCTCAACTGTAGCTTATCAGTGGCTGCAGAGGAAGTGAATGAAGCCAGTTTGTGCTGATAAGTTTTCTAAATTGAATAAATTTGTCTCTTAAAGCCTGCAGCATCATTTACAGCCACCTGGTTCGGCTCAGTACTTCTCTCCTCCCAGTAAAGGATGGTTATTTACAGCACACACTATGTCCTGTTAGCCTCGTAGCTTAGCTGCCTTCATGACAGAGCTGTCGCTCTACATATGTCATGGCCAAACATTAGTGATTGAGTAAATCAGATCCAATCATTTTAAACATCAACAGAGGCCACACCTCCAGTAAGAAATCATTTCTCAACAGCAGAGAGTCCAGACCGTCTGTACAAAGACCCTCTGTTTTTACCAGGCTATTTTTCACTTTTGTTTGACTAACTTTAGCAAAAGTCAGCTCTTCCAATTTAACTCACATTTAAAGCAACTTTCAATAAAAATCACACACTGCATTTTCACAGGAAATAAAATTCTCCAGTTTTGTTTTGTAATTCTTGAGTTTTAAGCTCATCTGTTCTGTGAGAACCAGAGCAGTGAAGTGTTGCCTCAGCCTGCTCATATAAAACCAGGTCATCAGCAGCTTCATGACAAACAGCTGAGCAGGAGCTGTCAGGACAGGAAGCCCCGCCCACCACAGAACACTCACCTGCAGGGTGAAAGGTGAGACAGGATCCTAACATTGGGCCTTTTAATTTGTGGCTGTAGTGTTCAGACCCTCTGTGGCCAACCAGCGAGGAGAAGCAGGAGAAGCCGACCATGTGAGAAGGAGTAATGTAATTTCCTGCAGGTGTTGCACCGAGTCGTTTCTGCGGCACAGAAATCACCTGGAGACAAGGTTGCAAAGATGTTATTATGCACGGGTTTCCTCTGAGCCGGGCCCTCCCGACCCGCGTCCTTCCTGCCACATGCAGACTCAACCAAGCATTAAAAGTTTGTGTTGGGCTAGAAGCGCCGGTATCAGTCAAACTGCCCTTCACACGCATGAGCTCTCAGTTAAAGCCTGATGGGAATTAACAGCAGGAAGGAGGGGAAAGGTGCAGAGAAAGGAAAAAAAAAAAATCAGATGTGGACAAAGTAAAAAAAAAAAAAAAAACTAAACAAGCAAAGAGTGGGGAGAAGAGGACACCAACTCATCAAATCCAATAAGGAACTCTAACAGGATAACTTTGACCTTTTTACTTTGCATTTTACCTCTTATTTTCCTACAAAAAGTAGTTGATGAATCTGAGCCAATTTTTAATTTGTCAAAATCTAAGAGACAATATAGCGTAAAATAAAATGATAAACATCTGCAACACATTTTTATTCTTTAGCTCACATTAAATTTGACTATTTTTACTAAATATTACATTTAAATATCAAATCTAAATATGTAAATCTAAAACTTACATTTAAGAATTTGCCGTCTGCTTTTGTTCATGTCTTTATTCTGCAATAAAAGCAAACAGTAACGCTAACGCTGCTAACGCCGCTAACGCCTCTAAAGCCGCTAACACTGCCAAAGATATTATTTAAAATGTAAATTCAAAATGTGTTCAGTGAAAACATGGATGGTACGTGTGTTCTGGCAGTTTGACGTGCAGCTCAGACATCCTACAGCCTTCTTACAGTCAAAATATATGTTTTTCAAATAAAGTCTAATGTTACAACTAATCATGGATCCCTTTAAGTACAGTAACAAAGTATTTGTACTTCGGTACTTTACAACTCTGGAAAATGTTAACTAAAGTTTTACTGTCAAAGTGAGCTAAATAATGAGACATATTTTAAATTTTATTTTACATTTGGTAAATGTGACTGATTTTATTAAACACAAAGGGTTAAACTGACTCAAACACAAAGATTCACAAAACCTATTTTTGTTTTCTGTGATGGTTTTGTAAACTCAGCCGGCCCTTTGGCCCACATCCCCTGGCTGCCTTATCCTTCTCTTTGTGTGTGTGTGTGTGTGTGTGTGTGTGTGTGTGTGTGTGTGTGTGTGTGTGTGTGTGTGTGTGT
>JAUBOC010000181.1:25508735-25524094 GCA_032275365.1 Anablepsoides cearensis | reverse complement strand
TGTTGCGGACCTAATAATAATTATAAGCGGATTAGAATTTGCGGAACTAACTTTTTCATTAGCGGTGCCCACCACTGAATTTCACATTTAGTCGGTCGTACATTTAGAAGTTTGGAGTGTTTATAAGATGTGTTAAAACACTGTTTCTATGCAGAAATTATCAGGTAGAGCTCAGGTAGTTTTTGTAAAGGCCTCTACATGCTCCCTCCGACCTGCTGAAATCAGCTCTCATGCTGCATTTACACCAAATTTGTTTTGAGCGTCAGGTTTACATGCAAAGTAAAGATGGATGCACATCTCGGGGCGTCTAGAAGCCGAGCATTTTGAGCAGCCTGGTTCGAAGCGGCTCCCACATTTTAAACGTTTTCTGTGGGTGTGGCGCACCAACCAATCAGAGAGACTCTGCTCAGTGATGTACTCGTGATGGGCCGGAAATACCGGAAGCGCGGGAAATCAGATCACACAAACAATGGAGGACAAACTGATAGTCCGATCATCTACGATCATTTCAGTGTCCATTATCATGATAGAAATAAAAAGGTCGTTGCCTGGAGGACAATTAGTGAGGAAGTCGGCATGTCTGGTAAGTTATCAAAACTTCTAACACAATTCATTTCTCGCCCCTCCTCTCCTGCGTCTTCGTTCACATCAATAACATCTGTCCTCACTGGACATCAGCGTTGGGAGGCGTGCGTTTTGAGATTTTTGGTGTAAATGCAGCATCATTGTCACATTTGAATGAGGAAACTATCATATGCTTTGGCGTGCTGACAAGACCTCCTCTTCTCAACATGAGGCCTTGCCCAAACTGTTTCTCATCATGCTCCGTGCGAAGTGTTGTGTGATTGGTCAGAAGTTCATGGACGTGTTTGTTTACGCTAAAAGTGCTCGGACGCTGCTTTTAGCTTCAACCGTTCACTTCCAGAATGTGACTGTTGTCACCAGAAGCAGACATTTATAAAGATCAGTGAGGTGCACCGCAGCAGGGGGGGTTTCCCAGGAGCTCTGCACGGTGTGTCTCTGGAGCTATGAAAGGTGTGTGCGCAGAGGTGTGTAGAGGCTTTAAGAGTTTTGTTTTTAGCCGAAGTTAACACAACTGGCCCTTTGAGGGCCACTATAAAGCTCATGTGGCCCTTGGTGAAGATGAGTTTGACACCCCTGCTGTAGGAGATACGATGTGTTAAAAAGAGCCTTCACTTCCAGTTTAAAGGAATAAGAGCAGCTTTCCACCGCCTCTCTTTGCATCATGTTTGTTTTATTCTCTGCGTCTCTTCAGAGCCTCTCGACCTGTGAGCTGCAGCTGGTCATTTCTGCAGAATGAGTCTCACAGTGAGGAAAAACCCGACTTCATTAAAAACCGATCTTACCTGCAGACATTTACTGGAGTCCTGCTCTTCAGGCTGGATTATCTGTTTCACTTTGAATTGGCTGAGAAGATTCTGCTTGTTTGAACAATCAGAGCGAAGAAACACAATTTGCCCAGTGATGAAGGATGCAGCAAATTTCCAACAAAGCCCCGGAGTGGGACTTTTGTTCCTCTCTAACAGCTTCTTTGTGGTTACTGCATTATTTATTACAGGTTTTTTTTTTTTTTTTGAAGAGTAATTATTTGCACCTGGGGGGGGAGACGTGACATCGGGGGGATTTGACTCGTGGTTTTAACAAAGCAGGAGTGAAAGCCGTCACATGTTCCTGTAATGTGACACCAGCTGACAGTCTGCTGATGTTTTTCACCGTGTGGGAAAAATGTAAATACGTTACATGCATCAGGTTGAAAAGGTCCAAAACAATTCAAACAAAAACCGAATCTGTTTCCTGCTCAGAAGTGGATCTTTTGGTGTCTGCAGGGATCAGTAAGACGTCTGATTCGGTGCTCATCCTCTGTGTTTCTGTCTCCGGCTGCGTCTTACATCAACGTGTCAGATAATCTCTTAAACCCATCCCAGCAGCCACGTCTCCCCGACGCTCATTTTCTGTTTCATGGTTTCGCTCAGCTTGACTCGGATCCAGATAGTTTTCTCCTACAGATCAGCTGAAGAGATGAGCTGATGGTTGCCTCGGCACAAACCCTGTTTTTACAAAAGGAAAGCTGAGTTTATGATGGAAACGTGTTCAATACAAGAATACTTAAACGCTTGAATTAAGTGCTTAATAATTTGACCACCGTTGCCGTTAAAATTAAAAACTGCTCACTGTTCACCTTTGGCATCAACAGACACACTTACCTCTCACCTGCTGATAACAGTTTATCATTAACAGAGATCACAGCAGCTTTTTCAGTTCAGTAATGGAACTGTGTGTATTTACTCTTAATTAGCCCATAATTTAAGGTCACCAACTAGTCTGAAACAGCTGCAGTCCAAAGAGATGCTACTTTCCTCCACTGTGCCGATTTTTGAGTAATTTTCTATACTAAATATATTTCGTAAAGTTTCCTACACTGCGTAAGTAGTGTTAGGGTTACCGAAATTATTTTATGAAGCCAGAGAAAGACAGAAAAACTTAGAGGAGGTAGGTAATGATTTTACTGCTTCTGCCAGCAGGGGCGGAGCCAGAGGGGTGGCTGGGGTGGCAAGTGCCACCTCTGACACCTGATTGGCCACCCCCGAGTAATTGAAAAGTGGGTGGGGATACTGGATTTTCTATTTGTGTTATTAAAAGAAAAGATTTTGTTAAAGATATTTTTGGGGATACTACGGTACTTTATACAATTTTTTAACTGCATTAGCAGTTAGCTGAATGCGGGAATAGCACCGACATTCGGCATGTCATCTTTTGTAGCTAATGCTAAAATTAGCATAGCTGAATTTGGGATTAGCATAGACAATCCAGAAATAGCATAGACAATCACGTGATTATTTGTTACTAATGCTAAAATTAGCATTAATATAAATGTTTTCTTTGACTTTTTGTATTTGAAGGATAAACATGTCACAGACCCTTAAAGTATCCATGGAGCAGTTGGGGGTTGAGTGTCTTGCTCAAGGACACCTCAACATGTGGGCATGGTGAGGACTCAAACTTATGGCTTTCTGGTCCTGAGTCGGCTGCCTTACCTCTGCTCAACAGTTGCCCATAAGTTAGCTTGATTAGCATTTTTGGCTACTTCTACACTAATCTTCAGCTTTGTTTGTCTAAAAATGGCTGAATAATAAAATGTGACTCAGCATGTTTTTAGCTCACTTTTAGCTTCCCACACACTAAATTTCAGCTCAAATTTCTTAAAACAGATTTTAAAAAGCCAAGCTCCGCCCCTGCTGTTACAATATCTGGTTCCGGTCAGCTCATAACTTTTTTTTTTTTTAGGTACGCAATATTTCCCTAAGTTTGGAATAAAAAACGAGCATCAGATCACGACAGAAGAGCAGCAGCAGCAGCAGCTGGTTGAGTCAGACGTTTCTGTGACAGGACTGTTACTCTCGGTGCATTAATGCCTGATCTCCATTTTCCCTGTGTAACCTGTATTTAACTCCCACAGTCTGAGTCAGAAACACTTCAGAAACTTTTCCCTCCAACTTTCTGTTGATTGAACAGGAATGAGTGCTTCTGCCTTTTTGTTCACGTCGTTAAAAACGCTCACCTGGTTGCTGGAAGCTGAACATGTAATCATGTTTCATCACTGTAAATAAAGCTTTTTTTATTTCTGTTTATTTCTGTCAGCGGGGCTTTTGTGGTAAATCTTTATTCTTCACATAAATTATAGAAATCGTGGTATTGTTTGAAACAGAAAACAATTCAAACCTTTGCTTTTGTGTGTTTTTTAACCATAAAGCTCTCAATGATCTAAACTAAAACCTGTTTTTCTGTACAGTTCTTTAAATCTATATTTCTGCGTACTTCATGCTGTTTTATTCATTCAGCTTATTCAGAGCTAAAACTCAGCGTGACATCTTGATTCTGCATATTTTCTCCCGTCTGTGACTGTCTGAACCACATCAAATGTTTCTGTTGGTCATCCCCCAGGCTACGGTTTGCTGCAGGCTTTGTTGGACCAAACTGAGCCCCCTCCCTCATTTTGATCTTTAGAACAAAGGTAAAGTTGTAAGAAAAGACTCGAGGACGCTGTCGATAACAATGAAGCGTATCGAAAAGGAGCACGACCGAACATAAAGTATGCAGCAGCTGGAGCAACGCAACACCCAGACAGAGAGAAGAAGAATGATGAAACCAAAAACTCAATCAGTTTGAGATACATTTCTGCCAAATCTAGTGTAATCCTTGGGTCTGAACCACCTGTCTGACCTTCAGCTGAGCAGGTCTGAGTGTGGCTCTGATGAGACCGAGGCCGGCTGCAGTGACTCTGCAGACTACAGCAGTGGAAACTGCTCCTCTGAATGTGAATGTAATGTTGAAATTACAGTTTTCTGAGGAGGCAACCCACACTCAAAGTTATAATAGCTTTGGATTTTTCATTATAGTTTAGTTTTATTTAGTTGTGACATTTTTTCTTTTAGTTTTAATTAGTTTTTAGCGTTTATCTGCTCATTTTTATTAGTTATTATTGCTTTTTTAATGCTTAGTTTTAGTTTAGTTTTTATTCGTTTTTTTTGTATTTTGAATAAACATACTTGACAATGCATCCTCCAGCTTGAAGTGTTCCTGTGAGTTAACTAACCAGCAGCTTTTTGATTATCCCTTAAAGCAGTCTGCAACACCTTCCTAAAATAATCCTGTAACTCAATTCTGCCAACAAAGGGCGATTTTTTTAAGAGATTGACAATAGTTGTCTAGATCCTGGTGCTACCTGGCTGGGCTACAGCTTGTTTTAATAGGAACAGAAGTTAATTAGTCCCTTAAAAAAGTATTCCACCTGTTCTCTTACCTATTTCCACTACACTTTTAATTTTCACAGTCATATTCAAACAAATCCCAAATCAGACTTTACTACTTTCTCCCAACTTTTGTTGTCATTATTTTGCAGGCGATGCTGAGCAGCAGCAGCAGACTGTAAACACGTGACATTACAGACCATGATGTGCTGTAAGCTGCACACAGTTAATATGAAACTGCTCAATCTGAAGAAGAAAAAACAGATGAGTTTAATCAGTCCACATGGCTCAAAATAAATTGACAAACATTAAAACTAAGAATATTCGATCTTTTATTTCAGTTAGTTTTATAAAAAGATTATACAGTTTTAGTTAGTTATCACTTTTTTCATTCTATTACAGTTTTTATTTATTTCAGTTAACTAAATAACAAAAACTGAAATTGAAAAAAATTTTTAGTTAGTTTTAGTTAACTATAATAACCCTGCCCATTCTCCCTCCCAACTCGTCACATATTGATGTTTGGTCAGGTACCGTCTGCTTCCAGTTTTAGATGCGTCGGGTGACCCCCTCGCATCAGTTATTAATGAGATGAGACGGAGGAGGAGGAGCGTGTTGTCATATTTTTGAAAAAAAAGAGAAATGCATGACAACTAACCATCCCAGACCCTAAATTAAACTTCTATTAGCCCTAGACATCCTATCCCTGACCTCCATTAAAAAATTAACTGAGCAATTAACTAAAATTAACCATTAATCCTGATCACTCGTTTTAACCACAGACCCTCAAATCAAAGACCCCCTATGTGGCGCTGCAGGCGTGAATAACTGACGTGGCACAACTGGAAGCAGACTGTACCTGACCAAGCATCAATATGGTGACGAGTCGGGAGTGAGAACATGTTGGAGGAGTCATCAAGCTAACAGCAACGACGTCTTTCTTCTCATCATTCCTCCATAAAAGCCAGATTGGTATCGTTTGACTAGTATTTAACACTTTCTCCCGCAGCTGTGGATCTGCAGCTGTTAGCGTTGAGCTGATGCTAATTAATGCTCTCCCAGCCCAGCCTGTCAGTTTAGATGGACGGTCACGTCTCATTAGGTCTGCAGTTCACTTTCCATGTTCAGCTGACTGATTGAACAGAGCTGTGAGGTGTTCAAAGCTCAGAACATTGATTTATAACCCACCCCTGCTTTAAACCTCTGAACAAGCGTAACTCTGACCCGCCTGATGTGATCCTCGGCCTTCATGATGCCGTTTGATCACTAATGTTCTGTAACAAATGTCTGAGGCCTTTTCAGAGCAGCTGGATTTATACTGAGGTTAAATCCCACATGTTGGCTCCACTCACTAACAAGGTGACGTCTGAAGACGACTGCTTGTTCTGGTGTCAGGAGAGGAGACTGAATACAAAATAACTCAAATTAATGTTTCAGATTTTTGTCAGTAAAAATAAAATATATTAGCAAAGTTTAAATAGAGTTATACTGCCTGTAGTAGTTGTTTTGGGTTTAAACGCTGGTCCTTAAGGGCCACAATCCTGCATCTTTGACTTGTTTCTCTGAGTCAGCGACTGAATTTCCTCTTCAAGTTCTGCAGACGCCTGGTAATCCCAATTTATTCAAATCAGATGTTTTGGAGCAGAAAAACGTCTAAAACATGCAGGATAGTTGTTGAAGAGTAAAGCTAATCCCAGCAGATGTGCAGAACGGGGCGGAGCCGGGGGGGGGGCAGGGGCATGAGTGCTGATTGGCCAGCCCAGGTGCCACCCCCAATTGACTGATTAGGAATTTAGTATTTGCATTTAGATTTTATTAAAGATTGTACTCTGATACTACAGTACTACATAAAATCTTAGCTGTGTGTTTAAAAGTGGCTGATTTATAGCTCCATGTAAAATTAGCATTAGCATTAGTGGTTAGCGCAATGTGGGATTAGCATTGGCAATCAACATGTGATCATTCTTAGCTCCTCTACAACAAATTTAATCTCAATAAGTCTTAAAATGGCTGAGTTATAGACTTTTAAAGTTAGCTGTGTCGGCCATCTTGAATTTTTGATTAACATTTAGAATTTCCTAGATTGTTTACAGCTACTTCTAAAATAATCTTCAGCTTTGCGTGTCTAAAAACAGCTGAATAATAGCATGTTTTTGGCTCATTTTAACTATATTCACACAAAATCTCAGCTCAATAATATTTAAAACAGCCATTTGTAATTAACTGTGGCAGACATCTTGAATTTTCAAATCTTTACTTGTATGTGCTCCCCCACCCCCAAAATAAATATACAAACAAACAAACAAAAAAAAAACACTATGGCCACCCCTGTTCCACCCCCTGCAAAAAAGCTTAGCTCCAGCCCTGGTTCAACAGAATTAGTTTTTATACCTTCGGTGTAGCAACATCAGAAAACTAGAAAACTAGAACTAGAACTAACCAGAAGTAAAAATGCTTCAGTTTGTTCAACCTTCTAGTAAAGTTTTAAGTTTGTGTTGCATTAGATCAGTGGTTCTTAACCCTGGTCCTCAATGAACCCTGCCCTGCATGTTTTAGTTGTTTCCCTGCTCTGCAGTAGGTCTCTAAGTCCTGCAGAAGCCTGTCAATCACTCGTTGATTTAAATCAGCTGTGCCAAAGCAGGGAAACAACTAAAACATGTAGGGCATGGTTCATTGAGGACCAGGGTTAAGAAGCACTATATTAGATCATGAAATCATCGTCTGCCCTGATTAGCTTGAAATTTCAACAAAAATTGCTGACTGCTGCAGGTAAGATACTGATAACTGTTTTTTTTGTAGGGGTATTCTATAACAACATGTTTAATGCTTTAAGTTCTTTATTGCTCACCTGCGCTGCTCTTTTTGCTGCCCGCACCGCTCCCAGCGTGGACCGTGAAACCCAAACAAATGGTTCCAGACGTGGAGGCGGAGCCGGTGTTTGATGAACAGAAAATGGCACGTCGCTGCATTCCTCGGTACAGTCTGCAGTGAACAGTGAAGACTCGACTCAGGTTCAGGTCACTAATGTTTGCCTACAGGGTGACCCGTGGGTCAGGGCTGCTCATTCAGAGCTCAGTTTAAAAGGCTGAGGTGGATTGTTGGGCTGCAGGTTGCCTTTACAACCCGTAAAACAATCAACACAAATGTTTCATAGCTTTTAATTTAAATTGGCTCATAAATAAGGTATTAGCTTGTATAAGTCAATGATTATTATTTCCTTTTTTTATACATTTTGAACACTCTGGAGTAGATAACTGGTAAATGTGAGCTGGTATAAAATACCTACTGGATAAAATATTTGTTTAGCTTTGATGAAAACAGAAATCATAGAAATTTCAACATGTTTCTTCTTCTGTTGCTGGAGTCAGAGGTTCTGTGAAAGTAGTTTGAAAATTGGGTTTTGTGTTTACAATTTAGAGAAATGGATGGATGGTTTCAAGAAATGTGTTTTAGCAACTGAGAAAAACTAATTGCTGGATGTTCGGCCCCTGAGCTGTTGTCCTGCAGTAACTGTGGCCCCCGGAGCAGTTTAGTTCAATAGCCCTGATGTACATATTCCATATAAAGGTGCTTATTAAACATTGCAGACCAGGTTACTTGCTGTAAACACAATAAAGTACTGGAAACACATATTTCACATATTGTACTGTTACTGCATTATAAATATCCACAACTAACAAAGGGAGCCTTATTGTAAAGTGTAAGGCAGAAGGTTGTAATGACATAAACGTGTATAAATGTCATAAGGGAGACTTTTAAATAGTGTAACTGTTTTATTTATATAAAGTTCAGTAAAGTTTCTTAGTTCCAACATGAGTCGACATGGACTGGACTGCATGCAGCTCAGGCTTGTGTCGTCCTGAAACTGATTCAGAGAAGTGTTTGTTCAGTTTCTCTCACCTTGCTGAAAAGAAAAGATGTAAAGTCAGACATGAACCGAAAAAACTGCAGTTGAATTTTTCTTTTCTAAGACAGACAGACATCAAACTCATTGTACTGCTTTAGAAATAAAAAGGTTTTCGCTCTAAATCAGTTGCAGAAAATTATTATTGTTGTTAAATCACTAAAAACTATTCACACTTCAGCTTCACGGTTCTGTTTCCAGACGTTCAGTTTCTGCTTTCCTGGATTCAGACGTGGCTGAGAGGAGAGACAAACAGAAGAACTGATGTCACTTAAATCCCTGCAGATAATGGATTTCTGAACTCTTTAGGTCTTTTCTGAGAAAGGACTAGAAAACTGGTGCTTTTGGTGAATCGACTAAAAATCTTTTCAGCACTTCTTTTGAAGAGGAGCTTAATCTGTTTTCAACCAAACTTTCTTTTTCCCCTTGAGCTTTGATGTTTGGTTTCACTGACAGTAACTTCCTGTATCTTCCTCACTGAAGGGAAACTGTTGCTCTCTGCATAAAGTAACACAGACTGACGTTAAATCTGTTGCCTTTTATGCATCAGTCCTGCAGGAAGTCTAGTTTTCAGAAATCACTTTTTAAAGCTCCAGCTGACAAAGTTTTGATGTTTATTTCTCTTTTGAAAGCTAGAAGAGATGCTGACAAAATAATTTAGAGTTGAAACAAGAGTTTTATCCAACCTTGGCAGTTTGGAGACTTGATGGTGCAACTCTTTCTGTGTAGAAATTTACATTTTATTAAACTTTATTCATTTCTTTAAAATAAATGAATTCTACATACTATAAAAAATGCAAATTACAAATAAAATGAAAGGCAGCAGTAAGAAGAAAAACATCTTACATTCAAACATTAATCTAAATAATAATAATAATCTATATTTGAAAGCCTCAGCTCACTTTGAGAAGGATCAGTCCCAAAAACAGTTTTTATTTGAAGACGTGGAACATTTTGCCTTTTGTTCCCCTGCAGAGATTAATTCAAACACAGAATTATGTTTTTGTTATTTTGCAAATCTACAGAAAAATGTGGCAAATTTTTCCTTCAAGGTCAGAAACCGTGTGTCTGCTGTTCAGCAGCCTCTCACACGTCTGTATTATTATTAATAATATTAATAACTAGATACCTCAGAGCGGTAGCATATATGACCCCAAAGCACCATAACAGATTTATTGTATTGGGTGGGGGGATCATTGGTGGGCCTGATGGATAGGCCTTCATCAGAGCTAAACAACAAAATCAGAAGCTCCTATGTTGAATAGTTTTTGAGTTGTAAACATTTTTTATGTTCAGACACCCCCTTTTCAGGTGGTCTATCATAGAACCATTGGCTGGTGCAGTGGAGGTCGGACACAATTCAAATGACCAAATTTCCTGTTGATCAGTGCAGTCATTTCCATGATAGTTGACCAAAATTAATGAGAAAAATAAATCAATAAAAACACAAATGGACAGTATTTGGGGGGGTCCTAATAATAAAATACATGTTTAAACTTCAGTATAAGAAGTGAAGCCTCAGGTTCTGCAGCTTCAGCTGGGTCTGCAGGTCAGAAACAGGAAGATGGTTTTCCACAAAAAAAGAAAAAATCCAGACTGCATCAGCTGCAACCTACTGATCGTTAACTCCTCCAAACCTGCTCAATTTAAAATTATCATGTTTTTAATTAGTTTCCTATATTTGCACATGTTGTTTATATCTCAGCGTTTGGTCTGAGCTCTGCTAAAGGCGTCAGGATTCCTGTGTTTTCTTTGCTCTGTTCCTCATTAATCACTCTTTACTGCAGGTCGAGCTCTGGGGGCGGTCAGTGGGCGGAGCCAGTCCTGCAGGCTGAGGCTAATCACCCTGATTACAGCCAACCTTACCGCTGAAAGTCACTCCAAACCTCCGTGTGCTCCCTGAACTCCTCCCAGGAGAACTTCATCATCAGCGCTGTGACTCTCCTCTTCATCATGACGACTTCAGGGTCGAAAGTTCTGGAACGTTTGGCCTTTAAATTGAATTTGTTTATTTCATTTGAACCTTTTTGCTTCATCAAACAGATTGTTGTGATTACAGTCAGGTGAGGTTTGTCTGTAAACCTGATGTGTTTAGTTCCTATTGAGGTTTGATTTACTGTAAAATAAACATTTCATTTTCTTTAAAGTTTCAAATTGAAAACTATGAAATGTGAGCTGAATTGAACCAGATGTAATAAAGATGTGTTCAGTCTAATCGTCTTCTGATTGTCCCGTTACTAAAAACACCTCATCTAACATGATCAGCTTTGAAGTCTGAACTCGACGGAAGTGATTCAGAGGCGACATCATCATCATCATCATTGTTCCTTCATCTGTGATCGCTGCACTTTATCCACCTCTCTGTTCCTCTGCAGACATTTAGTTTTCCTCCAGGTTCAGTCAGACTTCAGGGTTGTGTGATTCTAATTAACGCTGAAGATGATGCCAGATAAAAAAAAGTGTGCTGATGAAAAACACCAAACTGCCTCTTTCACTGCTGTTTGCCTTGGATGGAGTTTAAAAAGCAACAGTTTGATTTAGTTCATTATTTATTTGATTCAATCACTGAGCCGAGTCCTGGAGCCTTGAGATAAAAGATGAAGGTGATGATGATGATGATAAATGAAGTCATGAAAATAGTCAAAACTTTGTTTGACAGGATGAATGTGAATTTTAGTGCACAATGTTTTCACATTTATCACTTCCTGTTCATCAAACCGTCTCTTAAATGTTGTTTTTTATCTTAATAAATCTGTTCAATTATTCAAAATGACAGGATTTTATCCACAGTTGTTTTTCTCTGGTTCTGCTTCTTTGTGCTGCTGTTATTTTTGATGCTTTTTTGATGCTAATGCTTACAGTATGCTCTTAAGCCGTTTTTTGCATTTAAGCAACTTTTCATCTGATTTCAGCTAATTTAGCTTATTTCTACTAACATCACTTTTTTGCAATAATTTCAGCTGTTTTCCTGCTATAAGTAATTATTTAAACTTTTTTCTCATACTTTCTGCATTTTTAAGCTGTTTTCTGCATTTAAGCTACATTTTATCTGATTTTAGCTTTTCTCTACTAATTTCACCTTTTTGTAATAATTTCACCTTTTTACTGCTTAATTCCTCAACCATGCTGTTTCTACTTCTTGTGCTAATATCAGCTTTTGTCCTATCTGTCTAGTAATTTAAACTTTTCTGCTTTAAAGGTAATTTTTGGCTGGTTTCAACTAGTTTTAGCTCCCCCCCCATACCTTCTTACTGCTTAATTTAGCAAACACGCTCTTTCTGCTTCTTTGTGCTAATTTTAGCTTTTTCAGAAACTTTTGAGCTATTTTCAGCAAGTTATTTGTAGCTAGTTTATCACAAATGGCAACATTTTTGTACTTCTTTTCTGTTTAATTTGCTAATGTGAGCTTTTTTCACTGTACTTTTACCATCTGTCTGCTAAAACCTTTTTATTATTTCTAGCTACATTTCTGCTCTTTTCAGCTTTTTCAACACTTCCCATTTTTTATTGTTACTGATTTTTCTCTTTTTCTTACATTTCAGAAATGTCAGCTGTGCAAACTGAACTCACATCTCCAGTTTTGCTATTGGACATTTTCAGCTTCTTCAGCAATTTTAAGAAAGCACTGCATTTAGCAGGAAATGCACATGCTCCAGCTATTTTTTTTAATCTCACATAGAAATTATGCTTTTATTTAATTTAATAGCATTTAAATTCTGACATTCTGAAAGGAAACCCAAATGAGATGGACTCTTTTATAGATTATAAACCTGTTGTAGAACAGAACCTAAAAGTTAATTTTTGTTTTGGTTGATATTCACAAAAGAAAACTCTTGATGTGACATTTTAAGTTTGTGAGATTTCCGGTGACTCATTGAATAATCAGACTCTGATGATTAATAAATATTTATAAAAAACAAAGCTGTAAGTTCTTTTAGGCCGTTAAAAATGTAACTGAAGGAACATTAAGGGTTTCTGTATCTAATCAGGCTCCAGCAGAACATGACTCCAGACTTCATCTGAACGTTTCCGTTACTATTTCAACTGTGGGAAACCAAACGTCCCGAGTTAGAATGTTAATCTCATTAACTGGGATTAAATCAGCATCAGAATATGTCTGCAGGGAAGGATTTAAAGGAAACAGAGCTTAAAACACTAAAGAAGCTGCAGAGGGTTACTGTGATGAAGACGTTGGACCAAAAGAAGTTGAAGCAGAAAATAAAAATAACTTCTGCTTTGATCATTTTTTCCACCCACAGCCAGCAGAACCCTTCCTGGTTCTGATGGAGGTCCACTTCCTTTTAAGGATACCCCTCACATACTGAGAGGGTCTGGAAACAAAGATTTGATCTAATCCAGTTTCATCACAGCTTTGTGTTTTTCTTCAAAGATTAATATTTTGTAAGATCTTGATGGCTAATCTGACTGCAGGGTGAGATTTAAACTGGACCTATGTTCACTGAGGTCAGTTTTCTTTAAATAATCTGAATAAATCAGATCCTGAAGCCACATTCAATAAAAAAAACAAACTTAACATCCTGTGAGGAATTCTGCGTCTCACCAAGCTCTATCAATGTTTTTATTAATCTCTTCACTCTCAGACAGGAAGGAGATTAAGATTTTATCCTCCGTCACATCAAGGATGTCAGCCTGATGTTAAAACTCACCGTCTGCTGCCTGCAGCTAAACTTCACTCTTTAGATATCTGCTAAGATCAGGAGAGCCGAACACTGCTGTGCTGAGAACCTCAGCTCGCCCTGCAGAGAACTTCAGCTTGTTCAGCAGTTTTTTCTGTAGAGAACTTCAGCTTGTTCTGTAGAATACTTCAGCTTGTTCTGCAGTTTGTTCTGCAGTTTTTTCTGTAGAGAACTTCAGTTTTTTTCTGTAGAGAACTTCAGCTTGTTCTGTAGAGAACTTCAGCTTGTTCTGTAGAGAACTTTGGCTCGAGAGATTCAGCAGATTCAGATGTGGACATATTTAAATTTTGCCAAAATCCATCACCAAAACACTGGTTTAGACAGAGACCTGAAAACTGATTTCATCCTGCAGCTGTTGAATGATTTGTTTCCTTTGAGAAATATTTTATCAGTTTAATCCTCATTTAATCAGATGGGAGTGTTTTGAGTGTGAAGGGCAAACCAAAGAGCCTGACTCTGGTGTCCAGCAGAGACTCCAGCAGAGATCAGACATGAGATGAACTCAGTCTTTCTTTTAAAGCCACTCAAGAGCTGGAAGTTGTCCCAATCCTGATTTTGATGGATTGATTTGTTTCCTGTGTGGATTTTAAAACTGTGTTGTCGTCTGCATCCTGATGAAACAAGTTCAGCTGTTCAGATTGTGAGCTGCGACAGGAGTAAAACTGTTTGGAATCATTTTAACACAAGGGGAAAAAAACAACTATTTTTGTCTGCATGCTGAAAGGTACAATAATGAGAAGGTTACCAGTGAAATAAATTGAATATGAGTTTGTTTTTGCTGCTTGGAGAGAAATGCCACTCCAACTGTGACATTCAGACGTCGAAGTAAACACCACAGCACAATAAAAACACAGACAAAAAAACAAAACAATTTAACCTGCAACAAAACCTCCCACTTCCAGACAAATAGGCAACCTTTTTATTTCGGCTCATATGAAAGTTTGCTGTGAGCTGCTGAGAGCCTCTGCTTCCATCTGCAGACACACGTCAACAGACCCGACGTGTTGTTGTAAAAATAATAAGAATATTAAACTGCCCTGGCATTTATCACCAACACTGATGCACTTTCCTCACCTCCTGCACTGAAGTCATTGTTATTTACTGAACTAAACGGCTGAATTAGATCAGTCAAAAACAGGGATTGATCAGTTTTCCTGATCTCTCTCATTTGAAGGCTGTGAGTTCAGAGTATCTGTGTCTCATTTGTCTTCTTCTCTCTGACCTTGATGCTTTCAGTTCTCTTGCTCAGTCTCACAAATATAAAGCACTTTGTTGCTTTCTATTGATACAGACTGAACATTTTAACACTAAGAATAAATGATGTTAAAGTACGGACAACTTCTTAAAACTAAACAAAGATAAAACAGAATTATTTGTGTTTGATGTACAGATTCAGACAGAGCACTATGGAGCGCCAATTGCAAAATAGAATGTTTAAAAAATGTCAGATTTTTTAGTGTTTTAGCTCCCTGTTCTTACATTTAGCTAGTTTTTACAACGGTTTAAATTTTATAAATAAATGTTAAACCCTGAATCTAAATGTGTAAATCTAAATATAAGAAAATCATCTTAAATGTTGTGGCTAAATTTTAATGTTCCTTTTAATTATTTCAGAATGGAACGCAGCCTTTGCTGTTGATGAATGGCTTTTGTTGTGACGTCTTCCCAAGAAAGGTAGCCAACACAACTAACTGCTAACACTGCTAACATGGCTGAAGCTGCTAACTCTGGTAAAACAGCTAACACTGCTAACATGGCTAAAGCTCCTAACTCTGTTACCACCATAGACTTGAATATAGATCACTAGACTGAGCCCCGCCCATACCGTTCAATGGTAGCGTCTGTGACGGCATGGAGGAGCAAAAATGGCGTCCAAAAGGGCAACAGCTCACAGCCTCCATAAAAACTAATGGATAAACAGCAGCTGAACTGGATCTGTTTCACAAATTATTGGTCATGTTTTTACAGTGAGTTAATAACTATGTTAAT
>JAUBOC010000181.1:25479566-25491123 GCA_032275365.1 Anablepsoides cearensis | reverse complement strand
ATGGGAGCAAATCACTTCCTGCCCCCCATCTGACTTTCTTGCATCATCCGGGTCACATGACTGCAACCCAGCAATATATTCTTTCAGACTAAAAGCTTAACTGTAGCACCCTAGTTGACTAATGGATTTTCTTTCTGGCTTCACTAGTTAATTAGTAAGATGAAAAACTCAACTAGTTGGCAGCTTGTGTGCATATTGATTTACCATGTAAAGTTTTTTTTATTCCAACTAACTTCTAAGACACGGTTGTCTGTTAGTTTGGTCCAATGGTTCATTAAAAGGTCAAGTATATTGGAGTTACTAGTCCTGCATGTTGGCAAACAGTTTAACAAACAAGTGGTTGTTTTTCAAATTAGTGCTACCAAATGTGCAAACTGTGTGTGAAATCAGGCAGTAAATCTGTACACAAATAGTTTTCAGCTGGTGTGGTCTGAACAGTTCTCTGTAAGTTAACACATCTTTGTCTCTGTCCGCTCAGGTTTGACTACTGCAGATTCATAGAGCTAGATTATGTTCCCATGGAGACAGGATATATGGTCTCAATGCGTCCCACTAAAGGATACACGTCGACCAAGTCTCCCACTAAAGGATACTCCGCCACTAAGTCCCCGGATCGCCACAACCGCTCGACAAACTCTCCCTCCGCCCCTCGTTCCCGGTCTGTCCCAGTGTTTGTTGGTTTTTAGTCCTCTGAAGCTCTGGAATGCTGTTTGTCTTCTGATGTCAAACATATCAATGTGTCAAAGTCTGACCTGTCGACCCTGTTTTACTGCATGCTTCTAATTTTAATGATTTATCTTTGAACACTTTCTTTTTTAGATAAAATCGTAACATCGTTGGTGTTCAAAGTGTGTGAGCATGTTTTTAATGCTGTCTGTAAACCCATGTGATGTCAGCTTGTTTTTATTTTAATCTAAGGCTGTGTCTCAATTCATGGTCTGGGTCCTCATGAGTGCACATTTATCGGCCTCATACTTTACTGCCCCACGCCGAGTACTGTCCCAATCTGAAGGCTCCTCCTCACGCGGCCGACAAACTCTTGAAATCCGAGGATGCATCCGTCAGGTTTCCTGCGGATCCTTAAAGTCTTAAAAGGCAATGAATTTATCAATCCAAAATTGAGGCCTTAATTAGCCTAAAAATGATCTTTCTGAGGTCTTAAAAATGTTAACACATTTAAGTAGGATGATTGTAAATTGTCTCAAATTATAAAATAATTGGTAACATTTGTTTTATTTTTATAATTTGCAGAATTTGTCTTGCAGCTAGTTCTGGCTTTAAATACACATTTGGGTAAAATTGTCACCAACAGTTTTTTTTCCGCATTTTTATTTGTGTATTGGGTCTTAAATTTCATTTCGAGTGGCATTAAAGAGGCCTTAAAGTCTTAAATAACTTGCCTTAAGCTGTAGGAACCTTGATCTGTGTGTCCTCACCGGCCGAGGATAACGCAGGATTCAACGTGCGGACAGCAAAATAAACAAACTGAGTTTTTATTTTTGTAACAAGTCGGGGTAGTTTGGAAATTCACCACAGACCGAAGGATTTGTTTTTAAAAGTAAGTTTAGCAACTTGGCTGATTGAAATTTATGCTGCAATAAGATGTTAAATAAAAAAAATGCAACTACAAGTGCTGATACTGAAGCTAAACCTGAATTATTATTTTTATTTATGCGTAACGTTTTAACTGAAGTTATTCTTCTGAAAAGACATTTTAAGTCTGACATGAAACTGATCACTATGGTGAAGTGGGAGCACTTGGTCACGCAAACTTAAAGCCGATGTCAGGCCAACAGCTTTGAGCAGCCTCCTCAGCCCAGAGAGGATGTGGCCCAGCTGGGCTACGTGCTCATGAGGACCCAGCCTATAAGTTCCTCTTTATTTGGTACAACAGTTCACCTTTTAATGTCTGGACTTTAGTTTCACGATAAAACAGTAGGAAAAATGATGTGTCTCTTGTGTTTGGAGCAGGCGGACGCCGGCTGCTCCCAGCAGCAGAGATCCCTGCTGCAACGCCTCCTTCAGCAGCGGCAGTAACTCCGGCTCGTGCAAAGGCAGCGACTGCAGCCCCAGCAAAGGGTAAAACCTAACAGCTCACATGCATTTTCTTACAAAACTAAATCTAAGTAGATTTTGCTTGTATACTGTTAGACGTCAGAAGTACACATCATGCACAGACAACCACGGTATCCGCCCCCCTCCACCGGAGCAGTACCTCACACCCCTCCAGCAGAAGGAGGTGTGCATCCGACACCTGCGAGCCAAACTGAAGGAGACGGTCAACACGCTGCAGGACAGGTGACAACAAGAGATTCTTTAAACTACCCAGAGACATGTTTCCAATGCTGCTTTTCAATTCCTCACATTTTGTATCATTTCTCTGCACCTCAGGGACACGGAGATCGACGAGCTGCGCACCCAGCTGTACCGCATGCAGGAGGACTGGGTGGAGGAGGAGTGTCACCGTGTGGAGGCGCAGTTGGCCCTGAAAGAGGCTCGTCGTGAGATCCAGCAGCTGAAACAGGCCGTGGACACGGTCCGCGCCAGGCTCAGCGATGCCGGGGGGATGAGCGGGGACGTGGGGGTCCAGAAGTACTTCCAGGACATCAACACTCAGAACCACAAGCTGGAGAACCTGCTGCTCAACATGGAGCTGGCCCAGGCCGGGTTAGCCAAGGAAGGAGAAGCCATGGCGGGGTGTAGGACTCGTGTTGGGGGTTCTGCACCTGCATCTGTTTCAGGAGAAAGTCCTGGGGGAGTAACCAGACTTACAGTGGGAGGGAGGGGCTCCTGCTCCTGCGATGGCTCTCCGGCCCGCTCTCTGACCAGGAGCTCCACCTACACCAAGCTGAGCGACCAGGCGCTGGCGGACCGCAACGAGAACGGCACAGACTTCCCCTGCCTGTCGGGGGACGGCACGCAGGACAGCGGCTTCGTGTGCTGCGGGGAAACCAGCGTCCCCAGCCGGGCCGACCTGCTGCTGGAGGCGGCCTACCTCTCTGAGGAGACCGCCTCTTTACTGAACTCCTACACACAGACCTTCTCCCACTCTCTGCCCCACTCTGCTCCCCCCGCTCTGCCCCACTCCTTCTCTCACACCTTGCCTCACTCCTTCCCCCACATGTCCCACACCCTGCCGCACTCCTCCACCTGCGACAAGCTCTGCGCCGGGGACCGGCTGGCGCCGTACCGCTGCGGCCTGGGCGGCGTGAGCTGCGTGAGCCACCCGTGCCTGTCCCACCACCACCTGTACCTGCACCCCCTGAGGGAGGCGGGCATTCAGACCGAGAGCTGCCCCATACCCGCCACCGCCGGGTGCCCCTCGGATCTGGACACCATCGCGGAGCAACGCACCTTTCGCTCTCAGGGCTGCAGCCCCACGTCCACCTGGATGTCCGACGACGTGGAAGAGGACCTGGACTCCATGACCACCACCACGTCAGTGACCACAGCAACCGTGATGAGCACGGCTACAGAGCCCATTCCAGTGTCCAAAACCCCGCTGGTGCCTCCTTTACCCCGCTCTGCCACTGTGGCATGTTCCATGGAGAGTCCAGGCTGCGGGGGGAGGGCTCAACCTGAGGACAGGAACGAGAGAGATGATTCTGTGTCAGAAGATCAGGTGGAAACAGCTGAGTTTAGTCAAACAGAACCGGAGCAGCTGACAGAGAGAGGACTGGACGGGACGGATGAAGAACTTGGAGAAGGAGCTGAAAAAGGAGCAGAGCTCAAGTTTGTTGGATGCTGCGGAGAACAGACGGAGACGACGGTCAGAAATCTGAGAGACGTGGAGCCAGAGGTGGGTTCATCAGTGGATCTGTCTCCAGGTGAACAGCAGCCTCATACGTCCCAACCACCGAGGAGGTCCACGTCCAGCGAGGACGCAGCAGGCGTCACCGTGGTGGAAGTGGACGATGATGAGGACGATGAAGAGAAAACTAAAGCATCAGAGGATGAAGACCCCTCCGGCTCTGGGAACGTTCAGAAAAGCTACTGGAGCCGTCACTTCCTGGTGGACCTGCTGGCGGTGGCCATCCCCGTGGTGCCCACGGTGGCGTGGCTCTGCCGGGGTCCGGTCCGCGGCGGGCAGCCCATGTACCACATCGGCTCGCTGCTCAGAGGCTGCTGCACCGTGGCGCTGCACTCGCTCCGGAGGGGGGGCGGGCTGAGGCACTACCCCGCGGGCGGGGGAGACCTGGGGGGGTCACAGATATAAGAGCCCGCCGCCTTTAATCCTGAACGACTGAATGATAGAGGAAGAGAGAGATCCTGTCTCGCTGTTTGAGAAGTTATTTACAAAAGGGCATTTAGGACGTAGAGGATTAACTCTGCTCCTCATCATCATCATCACAGGAAATGGTCCTCGCTGTCGCCACCAAAACCTTTGTCCACTGACTTGTGCAAACTGAGCTGCTTGAAATGTATGATTGATGCTTAAATGTTTAACGTTGATTGTTTAGTTTGAAAAGCAGGGAAAATGTTTGTTGTTATGACCTGTTGCCATGATCACTGAATGTGTGAGTGTGTACAGTACAGTATATACAGTATAGCTACAACATGTAAGTACGTATATTACAAAGTTAGATCAACAAACTGCTTATTGACCAATGTCAGTGGAATAATCCACTCTAATCTAAAACTGCAGACACTTTTCACTGATCTCACAGAACTCAGGTATGTTCCAGGTGTAGAAACACATCCAACCCTGAAGGTTCCCTTCAGGAAACACACCTGAGCCGTCTTCACAAAAGATCAACCCTGACCTGCTTATAAATTGTTCTGTTTAAGGGATTAGTCGGTCAGCCCATGAAGGAAAAAATCCCTGAAATAAGATTCCTGACCTCATATGCCAAATGAAATTTTAGCCGTTTGTTTAAGGCTGGACGATAATTCAATAATATATATCACAATAAACGTGTTCAATATCAGCAGAAAACACGTCCGATATAATATTGATAATTTCACTGGTTATTAACTGCTAACGGTTGATAACTTTCTAATAAAATAAGCAGGAAGCTTTCAGCTAAACATCAGGAAAGCTAAGATTCACCTTCCAAACAAACGCCAGCTAAAAAAACTATTGCTTTTCTGCACACTCTGTGATAGAGCGCTAGTTTTCTGGACCGATCCACCATTGTAGGGTTAATATGAAATAAATTATTGATTTAGGATGCTGTTACACTGAAATGAGGCATTTACAAATGGAACAGGGTGTCAATAGCCCCAACAGCTAAAATCTTGCAGCTTAACAAGGTAAGCGAAGTGGTAAGAGAGGAAATTGTGGATAAAAGAGGAAAGGTCCCCAGTTTGGCAGGATTTCAGATATTTTAGGTTTGAAGAGTCAGGTTAAAGTTAGGATTATCAGAGTTGTCAAATTAATCAATTATTGATATCAACTGATATGAAGCACTTACATCATAATAAATATTTCAGCTGTATCGCCCAGCCTACATTTATTGTAAGATAATGTAATTTATAAGTCTAGAAACTTCTAAACCACCAGGAAAACAAACCAGGGTAACCCTTTTTGGTGACACCTGTTCTAAATGAACTTTACTTTTTAAACTTTTAAAGGTTTACACCAGATGTACAGGCGAGGATGACAAAAATACGATTGTCTCTGAACATCAGCAGCCTCAGCTCTGTTTTAAATCTGCAGTAAGAAAAGTTAAATAATTACATGCAGGTAATGTCAAACTGCACACAAAAACCATAGATTTTTATGCACTGTTGGTAAAATAAAATGCAAAGAGCAGGGGTCTGCAACCTTTACAATCAAAAGAGACATTTCTGCTACTTGATGCACTAATAAAATGTGTCCAGAGTTGCAAAACAAACTACAACTGTGATTATATACTGGTCTGTGGGCCTTTTCAAGGCCTTTACAGGAACCTTTACGGCCAGTGTAGGAGACATAATAAAACAAAATTTCGAGATCTTTTTATTATATATTATTATTTTTACACATCAAGCCAAATAAAAAGACCATATTCATGGAAACAAGAAAAATACTGTATATAGTTTATACTGAATTTCATAAAAACTAACTGAACTGTTCAGGCATGTTTATTTCTAATTCTTATGTAGTCAAGTTCTTTAAAGGTAATTCTGATGGATTTAAAAGAGGTCATAGAAAGAAGTTGAATTATTTATTAGACAACAGGCTAGCATGAGCTAACATGTTTATTTCTTATTGTATTAGTAGTATTAGTCATGTATTTGCATACAAATTGATTTCTTTTGTAAGTGTAAAAAAAACAAACAAAATGATTCTGTTATGTTTGGTCACATTTTCAAAGAGCCACATGTGGCCCCAGAGCCACAGGTTGCAGACCCCTAGCATAGATCAATGTTTTGAATTGGAGGAATGAATCTTATGAATCTTTGCACGTTTTTTAAAGTTTCTGCATTAAAGAATAGGAAGATTAATAATTGCACTGCTGCACTTTCCCCTGCAACGGTCTTTAAAGCAGATTGATTGGCGCCACCTGCTGGTTGTAACAAACACTCAACATGTTCAGAACAGCTCTCTATCATTCAGCACACATCCATAAAACATCTCATTTTTGTTGAATTATTCTGGTAAATTTGAATTATTTCAAATAATATGTGAGACGACTTTAGCATTATGTCCAGAAAAGACAAAATATCTCAATCTTGTAGTTTCCAAACCCAACTGGGTCCTGAGATTATCTCTAATCAAACCTTCTAAATCAAAAGACGGCCAGTTAAGTGATTTGAGTCTTGGTTGTGTTTCTACCCTGATTGTGTTTTGACTGAATCTCAAACTGATTTTGTTTGTTTTCTTCTTTACGCACAAAGTTGTGATTCTGCAGTCACGACCTAAAATGTTTACTTTGTCACATTTTTCTCAACATTAATGATAGAACATTATTAGCTTTCGGTCGAAAAACTTTCAACACTTTTTGTTTTTTATCCAAGTTGTAACTGAGTTTATGATTTCTGTACGAACTGAAACAAATCTCTATTTTTGTGCCTATTTTCTTCCTAATCTGTAGAACTTATTTCATATTTCAGGTAGTGGTTTTAGCTCTTAGAGAGGCAGCCATTAGCTACATGCACATCTGGTTTCAGGCAGGAATATTTTCCACTGTAGACAGAAAGCTGACATTAAACTAACACAGTAGCTCAGTCCGACACGTTAATGTAGATCTGAATGA
Organism: Anablepsoides cearensis; assembly: GCA_032275365.1. Classification (NCBI taxonomy): domain Eukaryota; kingdom Metazoa; phylum Chordata; class Actinopteri; order Cyprinodontiformes; family Rivulidae; genus Anablepsoides; species Anablepsoides cearensis. The sequence goes on along the minus strand of JAUBOC010000181.1, from coordinate 25,483,942 downwards.
AGTCTGTGATCTGTGCTGTAGATTTCTGCTCAAACTGTTGCTCTTGTGCTGTAGTTAGTCTTTACCCGTCACTCTGGTTAGTGTTTCCAGTACAACATTTATTACACCAGAAAAAAAAAACAACATAAATATAAAAATAACTGCTCTGTGTCTTTAACAAATCAGCTCACAGAGGATTCCTTCAGTGGAACTCCTTAACAGTTCAGATGTATTTCAAATTATATTTTCATAATCTGTATGTAAAGTGATATTTCTTCTGTTTGCTCATCTTGTGCATCAAACCGTCTGTTTGAGACGATGTGGCAGTTAGGAGGGTTTAAAAGTTAAACTAGCACTGAAAAAAATGCTAATATTCACAAAACATCGACAAAGAAATGAAAACTGAAAAAAATTATTTCATAAAATGATGGAAATCAACCCGTCAGAAACACAAAACCCATTCTAGACAGAAAACAAGTTGGTTCTGAAATATTGTTTAGAGATAATGAACTTATAAAAGTGCTGAATAACTGATAGATCTTGAAGTACCTGTGATGCAAATCATTTAAATATAAAAATAATCAAAGAAAACTTTATAAATCTTTATATTTAAGAAACTTAGCAGAATACACACGATTTTACCCATTTTGTCACATAACTGGCAGATTTTCTTTTGAACTTGGCTCAACCAAAGTGAAACAGGAAGTGACATCAAAGGGGAACTTTTAAAGAAAATGAACTTTCTGGACTTAATTTAATTTAAAAAAACTATTTGAACTCTGAATCTGCTTCATCTCTCTGATAGTAACTCAAAATATTCTAAAGAAACATCAGATTCTCCTCCTACGATCTATACTGTTAGCTTTTGTGGCAAAGCTTTGTTTACACGCAGACATTCCCCTTTGACATCACTTCCTGTTTCTTCACGTGCTAATATCTCAACTGTTTGTCTCAAACATGATTTTTTTTCCACAAAACATTATCTTTCAAAAAATGCATTCATATTTATTACAATAATTTGATGTCACAGGCACTTTAACGGTATGAAGGTGAGATTTAAAGACGGTGAGAAGAATTTTCTCTTTTTAATATTTTGGTTGCATAAACATTTTTTTTTCCAGTTTATTCATACAGTGCACTTTTAATCACATTATACATTTAAAGCAGTTGCTTGAAGTTGAGATTGTTTATCCAAAGTGTTTGTTCACTGATTTAACTGGATTGTTTTGGTGTTTGATATTTTACAAACCTCTACATTGTTATGTGAATTCTGCAAATCAGCATTTTTACATCCAACCTGCAGTTGAAGTGTACAATCCTGTAAACTGTTTTTCCTAAATCATTTGTTTGAGGAAGCCCAGTGTTTACTTTGTGAGTTTATGAGACAATCATCATCATCATCCAGTTGTTCTGCTAATCCACTATTAACAGAACTAGCTTCTCATTTTAGCGGACTAACTTTTTTGGTTTCTTTAGAAACCTTTAGTGGTCTGATTAGCTTCTGCTAAATTAAGTTCCACTAATTTTAAGTCTGCTAAAAATGAATATGTGTAAAACTTCTGTTTTTAGTTCTCTTCTTACAAGCAGGGCTGGACATATCAGGCACCGTGTGCATGTATCATCTTTAACAGCTAAATTTTAAGTGTCAAAAATAAATAAAACAACATTTAACAATATTAAAATAATAAATTTTAAAAAATTACTATGCTTAAAATATGGTAGTAAAAGTAGAGTGTTTTTATTCTGAAAAAGGTAAACTGGAAATAACTCAAGTTAGAGCTGTAGCTGGTTGTGATTGGCCGATTTGCCACAGATGATCCCGCCCACCTTCAAATTAAACCAATAGAAAACTAACAGGTTTGTGTCAGCCGCTTCGTTTTAGCTGTTAGCGTTAGCTTCCACCTTTTTTTTTTTTTTTTTTTTTTTTTTTTTTTTTTTTTTTTTTTTTTTTTTTTTTTATCTGTTTAGTGGATTAGCAGGGCTAAAATTGTTGTTTAACAGATGAGCGTTAGCGGAGCAAAGATTGTTGTTTAGCAGGTTAGCATTAGCGGAGTTTAGCAGATTAGTGGCTAAAGAAGCTAACTTTTTGGTTAGCTGTGCTCACCACTGATCATATCTATTAATCAAATCCATAAAAGAATGGAATTAATGCCATAAAGGATCTGTTTGTATATCAACAACATTTCATCATTTGTTGCACTCTTATAAATGTATTCCCATTATCTGATCATGAGGATGATTTTAAATTAGGAGGCGATCAGAAAAGCCATAGCCTGTGTGGGAGGCAGCCTCCTCCTCTGATTAAACAAAGGGTGAATTATTGTGGTTAAACACAGGTGAATGTGACAAACGGGGTGAAAAGGGTTGTTTTGGTGGATTTGTGAGGCTGTAATGAATGTTGAGTCACAGCTATAATCCTAAAAATCATTCATTTACTTCTTTCTATGCACAATTTAACATTAACAGTTATGTTGCTCATCTGTGTTGATCCTTTTATTAATTACTAAAACAATTACTGAATTACAACAACCTCTAAAATCTGACAGATTTACTTTTTATTGTCCATACTAAGGATATAAATTGTTTCACATGACTTGTTTCATTGCAAGCTACAATAAAACAAACTAAAGAAAAAAGATGAACATAATACACTTAATGAGATGACAGGAATTCAGAATCTACTAAATATTTTGCTAACAGGACAGATGTAATGAGTTCATTTTATTTTAATTTTATCCGTCTGTTTCAGGACTGCTGTGATTTTAGTCAAACTGATGCAGCTCATGCCTTATTTGAACAAGTGTTTTTAATTGTTACAAAAAAGCAGCTTATGTTTTTATTTATATCAATGTCTTGTTTTAAATGCTTATTATTTCACCACAGAGCAATAAGTGTTTATTTTTGAAGTCTTTAGTGTGAGGTGGTTTTATTTTTCAGAATTTGTAGCTCATTAGAATTACTCAGAATAAAACAGGAACCTAAAGAATCAAGAAATAAAGAGATAAATTTGCCCTCATAGCTGCCTTTTTGATCAGTTTGTTGTTGTTTTGTTTGTTTTTCTACCTCACACTTCAGCTTCATGTTGAGTCTTTGTGTTGCCATCAATAAATTAATAATGATGCTTTTGCTTCACTAATTGTTTCTTGTTAAGATGAAAATGGGCCAAGAACACTACCTGGTCATTTTATTTATTCATTTAAAAAGATTTTGTTTGTTTGCCACAAAAAAAAGTGAGTTTTGTTTTTCAGATGGGGTCAGGAGTGTTTATTAATGTTTTTATTTTATTCCTCATCCTGTGTAACTGTACAGAGATCGTCATCATCCTGCCTCTGCAGACATTCTTGTACAGAATCAAAGCATATTTAAAATATTTGGGGAAAACGTGAAATAACTATTTTATCTGCAATAGTATACAGTAAAAAAACTATCTCCCATCACACTGTAGGAAGGAAAAAAAACATCTCCTGTATTAAAACAGCATGGAGGAATTTGTTTTGTGTTCGTCTGTTTGTCTGCTTTATTACATTTTAATTTTGAAAACTGACTATTGAATGTGATTTTATGTTGAATCATCTAACAGATAAAATCTCATGCACCATCTCATTAACAAGATCTCAAACTATTTCATGAGAATGACTTTCAGCTATTACTACACCAAAAGTTTTGAGTTCCAGTGTCCGAAATATAAACTGGAACTAATGTCACAAACGCTGTGTACTTTAGCAAATATAAAGCCATGTTTAACACAGTTTGTACGCTCAAAATGCAACGTAGAGCACCGTTGTTGCATTATTCTGTTAGAGCAACAAATAAACACTTTTCCAACATTGAGAAAAGCTGAACACTGGAACACTTTCAACTTTCAGTCTTCACAATTTCATGTTCTGCTGCAACTGGAGTGTGAATGTGGTCTATGTAGGTGGGAGTTGCTTGGGTGTGAGTGTAGTTTGGGTTAGTTGTGATTGGTCAAATTGAGATGTGGGTGGGGTTTGTGTAAACTTTGATTGGTTGGATGGACTTGTGGGGGAGGTTACAAGATGATGTAATAGTAATATTATTGTAAATATAACATGTAAATATAATTTACTGCTTCAAATTGGGTTGAGCACCTTCCTGTCCAGAGTTGTGACTAAAATTAATAATTGTAAAATTAGCAATCTGAGCCCGTATTTATCAAACTTCTTAGAGTGGATTTTTGGACTTAAGTGCTGAAAATTTCTTAGACTTAAAAAATTTGATAAATGACACTTACACTTAAGTCTGAAAGTAGGAGCAAATCTAAGAATCACTCTTACACTCAAGAAAAGTTAAGACTGCTCTAGAGGACTCTTAAGTGGTTAAGAGTTGCCACTAGAGGTCTGAGATGGACTGAGAACACAGAGAACACAGCTGTCCTC
>JAUBOC010000181.1:25456247-25467213 GCA_032275365.1 Anablepsoides cearensis | reverse complement strand
AAGCAGACAGCCATCATATTCTACAACAGTAATTACCCATCAAGGGCACTTGGGACTGTTACGGTGGGTGTTGGACTTTAATTTAAAAAAATCAATACATTTTCATTAAATGAAATATCACAATATTTTAATGTATCGATATTTTCTTACCCCCCTAATCTATTTAATTCAATTCAGTTTATCTATATCTATCAAGTCACAACAATTGTGGTCTCAGGGCACAGCACACAAAACACAAAATAATAAAAAAAATAACTCTAAAGAAACCAACAGATTGTGTTGAATCTGCATTAAACACATTAGGATGAAATACATTTTAAACTATTAACTTCTGTGAAGCACAATGACAATAACATTTAGTGAGATGAGCTTCATCGGTTCCTTTTATCTTTCTCTCCAGGCGTAACATTTTTGTTTTATCTTCCTCGCTCACCGCGTGAATAAGTGTTCAAACGTGTGTTGACTCGATGAGAGGTTAAAAAGTCTGTCGCCCAAAGAACAAATTATATGCAAAATCATGTCAGAGTGTAGAAAACTAAAGAGTTTTGTGTTGAAAACTTTCTTTCAACACAAACAAACAGATAAAATAAAACATTTAGGCCTGTAAACACAGGGGGTAATTTATTCTCAGTACAGGCTGCTGTTAAACAAACACTGGAAAAACTAGAGCATAGAAACAGAAATGTTCAGGATTCTCAGAATTCTGATGAGTTAATAAACCATTTATAATTTATCTGAAACTCCCTCAATGTTTACTCCAAACAAAATCTACCTCACCGACATGAAAACAGTAGCCTGAAGCAGAAGACGGAAGTGAGAAACAATCAGCTGACTGAAGTGGTGCAACAATAAAGAGAGCAGGGTGAGGCACTCAGTAAGACGATAATGGATAATAAGCACAGGGAAGCTGAAATAACAGCCTTAAAAATGGCCTCAGTCACCCATAAACCTACTTTTACCTAATAGAATGAGAAAATGTTCAAAAAACTTGATCTGTGTCTATCAAGATGATATCTTTGGCCATTTTTTAAACCAACTTCCTGAAGAAACAATAAATCTTTGTTGAATCAGCTGACAGCTCTCTTTTCCAGCCAAACACTCTCCTTTAACTGCAGACTTTATTTGAATATTTAAACTTTTTACTTTTTGATTGATAGATAAAAACTAATAATTACAACTTTTTTATTTTATCTAAAGTAAGCAAGCCAAAATCACTTGTTAAATATGGTGAGTATTTTAACATTTTTGAGCAGATGAACTCGCTCACATCGAGGCGGCACTAAAACCACAGAGACCGTGTAGAACTGAGCCGGGTCATGGTGAAACTGGACAATAAAAAAACACTGTTAAGGAACTGATAATCACAAGACCTGAGGATGAGGACGGATCTCTTCCTCAGCAGAAAAACACAACAAGCAGCATGAAAAATAAATCAAAATCACCGTCATCAAACTATAAACAGACTCATATTCTTACAAAAATAACAGATTTCACAAAAACACGCACATTCAGACGTGTTAAAAAACATTGACACAGGTGATTCATGTTTGAACAGTGACGTACAAAGATTTATTTTAACACCAGTGAGTAAAAAACTCCACTCGACGCCTAAAATAAACAAATGTGTTGAACACAATGGCATCACTGTTGGTTCTCACTCATCCAGCTACTCCAGCCACTACTCCATTCTATTCTTCACAGTCCTCACAGACAAGCGCTTCCTTGTGTTTGTGGACAAAGATAGGCATTTTATTACATTTCTGTAACATGCTTGCTTCCTTTGTATTTCTCACTAAAACAAATCTGAAGGCTGAAAATAAATACGCCAGGGGAAAAAAATTTGTAATGACATCGTTTTATTCTAAAGAAACAAGGAGGATATTAAATATTGCATATAACAGGAAATACCTGAGTAAAAGAGTGGAATAAATGTATTTCCTAATGAAAAATGAGGGAGTAGTGAGAAGACAAAAAAACGTCAAAACTACAATAAAAACTTTTTTGCAAAATAAATCTTGTTTTATTTGTAGTTCCTTTTGTCATTGAGCAATAATGTTTTTTTATCTGTGAGTGTTAATGCAACTTTTTGAATGCAGTTATGACATATTACATCTACAACTGATCCATTTTCAGCCTCATCTTGATTTAAGTTGGCCGCCACAGCTAAGCAATCATGGCGAACATAAAAATGACATTTTACTCAAGTCAATTTACTAATACAGAGCTGAACTTTGCTGTTTGTAGCTGAAAGTCATTCTCAACACTTGGCTGCCACAGCTGAGTTTGAATTTGAATATTGAGATGAAATTTGTCACTCAGAACACATATTAGAGCTAACAGACAGGGCTTTGTATTGGCAAGAATTTGGTGATATGATACACATCACGACACAGGTGTAACAATAGGATATGTCACGAGTAAGGTGATATACTGCCATTTTTTTTCCTTCGAAAGATTCTAATTTTTAAAAACAAAATTAGGGCAGACCATAGATTACATGCAGAAAATTAGATTAAATTCAGTTTTTTATGCAATCTTAAGAACTGCATTTTTTTTTCACATTTCTTATAACAACATCCATCCATTAAGCCTTAATTAAAAATCAATACAGTATCAGGAAATTAAATATTGAGATTTTTTTCAGTGCATGGATATTTTCTTACAACCCTGCTAACAGATCATGTGAGATAGCATTAGATTACGCATTGACCAAAACGTCCACAACTCCATTTCATAACATAATCTTAATTTGAAACTCTGGAATGTAGGGCTACGGGCCACAAGCATTCCTTCAATGCTTTTTTACACTTGTTTTTGCATTGTAGTCGTGTAATTCCAACCTGCTCTAAAAAGGTCACAAACAAGTCTTTATTCTCCTGAATGCAGTGACTGATCATCATAAAAAGCCACATCAAACAGAAAAACTGAAACGAGGAGTCAGTGCTTGTCTTTAACATTAAATAAATAAATAAAGTCAGCTGCTCTCCAGCCCTGTATGAGACAAACCAAAGCGAAAGCTGGCGGAAACTGCTAACTTCAGTAGGCCTGAACGAATCAGTTTGATCCAAGAATGTGGTCTTTTTTGGCAGCTTATTCCGGTCTACTGACACGGCTGGGAAAGAAAAAAGGAAGAGAGAGACTGAGGAAGGGAAAAGGACTGATGAAAAAAAAGAAAAAGAAGACAAACCTACGCCCTTTGCTCACAGTACCTGGTAAATATGTTAAAGCAACATATGAAGTTCAGAAGCATAACAAACATCATTCACTTATGTAACTTATTTATGTAATCTGCATTATTGTTAATGTTGTAGCTTAAACCTCAGAAATAACACGAGGTTATAATGACTAGACTATAAACCGCTCCTTAATGCTCCTATAATTTTAGTAATAATATAAAATAACTAGAGAAATGCGAGTTAAGGCACTAAATCATGTTGCTAAATGTAAGCTAACAGTACCGCACGGATATTATATTAAACAAGCCATATTTGAAGGATTATGAAAGGTCGGTTTTCTAAAGGTTGTGAATTTTAGAGATTAAAATTAGTTATAGGACCGAAGAAAGTGTAGAAATAAGAAAAGTAGCGGAGCCGCTAGGCAGACAGTCTTTGTTCCGACATAAACAGCAGGGAGGAGGGGAGCTGGCCGGAAAAAAAAACGACGTTAGCTTGTTGGATAAAACCCGGTCGGAAAATGTTCAACAGATCGGGTTTAAATCAATTATTCTTACCTGTAAAGTCAGAGTGTTTCTATGTGAGCTCGAACAGTCAGCTGGGACCTCCAGAAAAGCGCAGAACTCCTTTATTATATTGTTTTCTTTGCTGTTGCTTCGCGATGCTGAAAACCTGAAGGGGACTTCTGGAAAGTGATGTCACCGCTGGCTTCCTGCTCAGTCAGGCTGACGTCGCGAGGCCACGCTCCGTATTGGTCACGTGGGGTTGTGACTCGCCGCTGACTGGTTGGTTCGATGAAAGGCATCTTATGGAGAGAAAATTGGGGTCATAAAGTTTGTAAAAAAAAATAAAAATAAAAATACTTTTTAAACTAAAATATAAATATAATGAAACAAACAAACAAATAAATAAATAAATAAATAAATAAATAAATACTTCTGAAACTAAAATATAAATATATTTGAAACTAAAAAAAAAAAAATCAAAACTTTGTTTCAGATTTAGTTTCACCTTTTTATTTTTCAATTTCAAAAATATTTTGTTTCCCCAAAATAATATATATTTTTAAATATCTCCATTGTTAATTTATGGTTTCATCTTCACGCTGTTCTTTGCGATCAGATAATACAACGGAGTATTAGGGCCACACAACAAGATTTTTACTATTATTATTATTATTATTATTATTATTACTACTACTACGAGAATAAAGTCATAATTTTATGAGAATAAAGACAAAATATTACATGATTAAAGTTGTAATATTACGAGAAGAAAGTCATAATCATGACGTGTCTATTTCCTGTTCCTCATTTCCTCCCTATTTTCTCCAAATCTGATGTGTGCATCCATGTGTCTGTGTTTATAAAGTAGTCTGTGACGACTTGGGTCACTGTTAGATTAATATGCTTTCATCCAAATTAGCTACATGATGACTAAATCTGTCAATGCATTTTCTTGTAAAGGCTAGAAAATTACGACTTTATTCTCGTAATATTATGAGTTTAATCTCGTAATATTACGACATTAAACTCGTAATATTATGACTTTAAACTCGTAATATTACGACTTTAATCTCATAATATTATGACTTTAATCTCTTAATATTACGACTTTAATCTCGTATTATTATGACTTTATTCTCGTAATTTAATTTTTTTTTTAAATCTCATTGTGTGGCCCTAATACTCCATCATAAGACAAAGGATCTGAGTTTACCATAACATCTCTAGGCCCATAGTATCTTGATTTTGCTAACCCTAGCCTAAATAGCACAATGCTAAATTCAAAAATATCAAAATGGTAGCTAAAAAACAAACAAACCACTAACAGAATGATAAATAGTACAATAACTAAAAATAAGGTAGGCTAAAATTAGTAAATACATTAGCTAGATCAGGGGTCTGCAATCTTTACAATCAAATGAGCCATTTGTGCTCCTTGTCTCACAAATAAAATGTGTCCAGAGCCGCAAAACAAGCTACCACTGTGATTATCAACAGGTGGTCCGTGGGCCTTTTCAAGGCCTTTTTGGGAACCTTTACGGTCAGTGGAGGTGACATTATAAAACTAAAAAGATATTGTTATTATTATATTATTTATTATTATACCCATCAGGACAAATAACAACACCATAAAAATGTAAACAAAAAAAATATACTGTATATATTTTTTACCGAATTTCATAAAAACTAGTACAAATGAATTATTCAGGCATATTTCTAATTCTTATTATGTAGTCTTGAAATTATTTACATGCAATTCTGATGGATTTAAGAGAAAGATCATAGAAAGAAATTGGAATATTTAAGTAAACAACAGGCTAGCATGAGCTAACATTTGTTTTTGTATTAGTATTGATCACATATTTGCATACAAAGTGATTTCTTTTGTGGGTATAAAAAACAAAAAAAAAGATTATTCTTCCGTTATATTTGGTCACACTTTCAAAGAGCCACATGGGGCCCCAGAGCCGCAGGTTGAAGACCCCTGAGCTAAATAAAAGCTAAAAGTATCAATATGCTAGCTGAAAGTAACAGAAGACAAAAACCATTTTGAAAATATTTAAATATATTTAAATGGTGAAAACATTTGTGAATAAAGTTAATTATTTTTGAAAAGTTTAAGTTACAGAAATCTCCTGAATCAGCTGGCTGTTTCAATACAATAATAGCTAAAAAAAAAAAAAAAAAAAAGGAATAAATGCTGAGTCAGCATTCTCACAAATAATGCCAAACTAAACATCTTACAGTGAAAGAGTTTCAATTTGTAATCCATCATATTGAAAAAAATATTAAGTCAAATTTGGTCAAAATGATGTAATTACATTTTCAGTTTCCTGCTTTAAAAGCTACATTTTGATACCTGGATCATTCTGATTTAAGTAAATCCATATATATGAATGAATTTGTCTTGTTGGTTATAATACATAAATATTTGGTCTGAATCCTAATTTTATGTAAATATGAGTGATTTTATTATTTCAGTATAAAGAGGAAATCTCACAGTATTTGTATAGATTCCCCAGTTCGAAAGTAACAAAAACATTTCTAGCTCACAGGGAAAAATTCAAAATTTTAAGGTGTTTTTCCTCAAAATCATTTTTTATTTGTAGTTACTGCTCAAATAAATGGTTTATATTTCAGACAGTTCATTCAAATGATACATTAATAAGGCATTTATTCATTATATTTTGACAAAATGCAATTTTTGCACACATTTAAATCAAAACACCATATCTGCCTGTTTCTCCACATCCCACTTTTGGACTTAATCCTTGTTTCGATGTGATGAGTCACATATGTGGTTGGAAGAAATGAGCCCACAGGCAGGTGAAGAGCATTTCTTTTATTTTAAATACATCATCATAGATTTCACCTGCTTACGGTAACATTTCAGCACAGAACCAAACAGAACAGAGGGGTTCTGCTGCTGCAGCATGTAAACATCCACAGCTACAGGCCAAATCACATTCATTTAAACTCCATTTAAAACACATTCTTTCAGATATAAAAACCACAGAGAAGCTGATGTGTCTGCTTGTTTTTCCTAAACTCATTACATCACTAACAGCATCTCAAAGAGGGACTACGATTAGCTTCACTGATTCTCAAAGACCCATCCAAACAAAATTAAAAAAAAAAATACAACATTCCACCTGATACTCAAAAGTAAGGCTCAGAAAAGTCCTTTGTCCTTGTTTAGAAATTTCAAGCATTTCAGATGATTGTTTTTTTTTTTAAACGATCAGACCAAATTCATGTGCATCAACATGAACCCTGCCTCTGCACGGCTCCACCTGCGTACGTATGGCTTTAAATGGGGTTTAAAGACGTGAAAAGGCAGCAACGACGTAAACTGAGTGCAGAGCTTTTCAAGCTGCAACGTGAAGTTTCCTACCTGATCTACAGGAGACAGAGCAGAGCAGGGCTGCCTCCATGTCTGAACTATCTACAACTGTTAAGTTAAGAAAATAAAAGCACAAGTTTATGCAGAAATGTTTAAGTGGCGAGCAGAGGTGCTGATCGATCACAGTATATTGATTGAAAGTATTGATACTGATTGATACTTAAGTTTCAGTTTCTGAACACTCTGCCTGGAGAAAAAAAAAAGATAATTTACACTTTGTGTATTTAAAAAAAGTTTCAAAACGTGTGGGGAAAATAATTGTTTTGTTACTGGTCTGTTGTTTCTGAACATAAACTTTTACTACTTTAATAAAGATTTTATTATTTACTAATAACATTTGCCCAAATTATGATCTGGGTTTTAACTAATTATTAAACCAAAGCAAAAAAAATGGTCAAAAAACATGTATAGATCATGAAAATGTATTCTGATCAGAGGTCTATAAAGTACTTAAAAAAATAACTAAGTAAAAGTAAAAATACCATGACAGAAAACTACTTAGATAACAAATAAATGTCACTGATGAGAAAAATACTTAAGTAAAAGTCATAAAACTGTTCACAAAAAATGGGAAAGTAAAAGTAAATTTATACGCTTTCAAATAAACTGTTAAATTTACTGAACCAAACTGGCTCCACAAAAAGTTGAGTAAATTGGTCAATTTCTTTAAAATAAAATATGTATATGATTTGGTTGAGTAAACAGATAATTTTAGCAAAGACATTTTCTTTCATGATGAGTTCAGACAGATTTAATTTATAAAGAGTAGCTAAGTGTAAAAATATAATTTTTAGGTTTTAAAAGTAACAAAATAAAAGTAAAAGTCATGATTTAAAAAAAATACTGGTAAAATTACAAATCCTCAAAAAAAAAAAATACTTAAGTACTGTAACAAATGTAACAAAGTAAATGTACTTAGTTACTATAAACCCTTTGATTCTGATGCATTCAAGTATTTAAAAGTACTGGATCAGTTTTGGCAATATTGATCATATCAAAACCACATTCTGCACCAGGATATTTTAACTGGTGCATCAGAAGTTTTTATTTGATTCTGAGCAGGAAAACGTATGCAAATGTGTGCTTTTTGTATAGTTCTGTTAAATGATGTTGATGAAGCTCGTGCTGCACAGCCGACACATGAAAAAGAACACACACGCTCATAAACACACAAACATTTTACACAGGATTAAGAGCATGGAAGTTTGAGGTTATGGCCCGTACTTTCAAAAAGAAAGAAAATGATTGAAAACTGTCAGTAAATCTGCTGCCACACTGATAAAAACAACAAACTGTCAAACTGAAAGAAGTGGTGAAACGGCGCAGACTGCCCAAGCTTCTCCTCGGGTCACCTGACGTCAACTGGAAAGATAGTGAGAAATAGGATTATTTTATTTGTAAAGCACTTCATGCATCACAGTGGATCAAAGTGCTTTTACAGAATCAACATTTAAACAAAGCTCATGCAAAACAGATTCACAAGGGTGAGAGAAAACAGGAAATAAAAACAGTAAAAGGCCTAAACTCTAATTAAAATATACAATAAAAGCGTGAAAATATTAAAATTACTTTTTATTTAATATATTTAAGAGAATGATAAAGGTTAACTTGCTGGAGAAATATTTAAATGTATGAATTTTTGTCCAAGAAGTTAAACCTTTATTATTATTTTTGTTTGTTTGTTTTTGTAAACTGAAGATTATTTCGCATTGAATTTATTTATTTGAGAAAAAGGGGAAAATATAATAAGATTTTTTTATTCTTCTGCTACCTTTCATTTAATTTATGATTTGTATTTTTTGTTGTTTGTTGAATTTATGTTGCTGTTTTTAAAGAAATTAATAAATTTAACCAACTATAACTAACTAAAATATCTAAAAATCAGGTAGAAATAAACGACACAACTTCAAACATGGTGTCAGAAACCAAAAAGAACAAGTGGGTTTTAGGGAGCTGTAGCAGCAAATGATCAGTTTTATTTTAGCTATCTGCCTCAAAAACTCCTTTGAACCTAACCTGGCTCTCTAACATAAGTTCAGGTTCTAATTCAGCTCCCTGATTCCTCAATGACTATTTCTTGTATTGAGTCAAGGAACCTACATTTAAGGGCATTATGGACGTGTAAACTAATCTTGCAATGCTGATGATGTTGAAAAACAAACGCACACCAAGATACGATTTTATGAGGGGAAACATACTGGATAACTTCACCCTAGCACCAACCAATTCCCAGAAATCTGCCTTTTTTAGTAGTCACATTCCTGCTAAAATAACGTTGAAAGTGTTAGCTAACTGCAGTGTGTAGCATACTCTCCTCTCATTGGTCAATGAGACCCTCGCTGATTGGTTGTAACATCAAGCGACAGCGACAAAAGTTGAACATTTTTCAACTGGCGTGGGCACGTCTCTGTGTACGAGCACAAAATTTCTCATGCACAATTTTTGCAGGTTGCTTAGCTGGAGGAGGGAGAGCGACGTCGCCCCCCCGTGTGTCGAGGCCTTAAGACTGAGCCTTGCACAAAGAATAGAAGAAGACACCGACCCCTCAAAACTTACACAGAATGTTCAGTTTTTCATTTGTGTGAAGGTCAGTCTCAGCCGTAACATTATGACCACACTTAGCATTGATTAGCACCTCTTTTAGCTGACAAAGTCTTGGGCCTGTGGAAGAACCAGAACTTGTTTTTTTCGATGTGAATGCACCTGGAGTTTTTTATGCTGTGGTTATAATGTTATGGCTGATCAGTAGAAGGGTGCATCACTCAAACCAGCCTCACTACTCGTAACAACAAAAGCAGGATTTGTGGTGAACTACTTACACAACAAACAGGCTGCAGCTTTGCTTCACTCCAGACCCAGCAGCTCCACGTCAAACACCAGGGTGGCGTTGGGAGGGATGATGCCCGGGTGGCCTTTGTTTCCGTAAGCAAAGTCAGGCGAGCAGGTCAACAAGGCCCTCTGACCAACACTCATCTGGAGGACGAAGACAGAAACAGGAGATAGTGTGGATCATAACCAGCTGAGGTTAGAGGACACGTCTGATGCTTAACTATTACTAAATCAATCCCACAGAGAATCCAGAGTTACTGCTTTGTTTCTCAATCGCTCAAAATCCCAATAAAGACATTCCTTGTTGGGGTTTTAAAAATAGTTTGTTTACCACCAGAAACAGCCTAAGGAAACAGGTCAAACTTAGCAGCCATATTTGTTTTCTAACACAGGGTGCATCCAGCCTGATGTAGGTCAAACACACGACTCAAGCTTCCACCTGGTTTCCAACAGATTCAGCTGTGTTTACATCGAGCGTGGACCCACGTGTGTATCACTACATCTGGGAACATCTTCAAGGAAACTCTTCCAAACAGCAACATGTGAAATTTAGAATCAGCTTTTTTTACACCAGATTTTATATAAAGACGAGTGGCTTTAAAGTGTTTGTGACATAAGTTTTTCTAATAAATATAAATGCCTTTTTGGAACGATAATATGGATAAGATATTGCAAAAAAAAAAAAAGAAAAAAAAAGTTGACTCTGCTGAGAGGAACAGTTGTTGAGATATTTGGATGTGAATAAACAGGAAGTGATGTCAAAGGGGAATGCCTGCATGAAAATGAAGCATTGCTACAACAACTAACAGACTGTAGAGAAGAACCTGAAGTTTCTTTAGATTATTTTGAGTCTATCAGAGAGATAAGAGTCAGAGTTCAAATAATATTGTTCCAATAAACAAAAAATAAAACGAGTTCCCCTTTGATGTCACTTCCTGTTTCTCTTTGGCTGATCCAAGTTCAAAAGAAAATCTGCCAGTTACAGTGGGGAGAACAAGTATTTGATACACTGTTGATTTTTCAGGTTTTCCCACTTGCAAAGCATGAAGAAGACT
>JAUBOC010000181.1:25406692-25416733 GCA_032275365.1 Anablepsoides cearensis | reverse complement strand
ATTGTTGAAGGTTTTTGGTGTGGGCGGAGTTTGTCCTAACTGTGATTGCTGAAGGTTTTTGGTGTGGGCGGAGTTTGTCCTAACTGTGATTGTTGAAGGTTTTAGTGTGGGCAGAGTTTGTCCTAACTGTGATAGGTGGAGTTTAGAACAGATTGTTTCTTGGCTGTGGGCGGAGTTTGGCGAAGCTGTGAATGGTTGGATTGACTTTTCTTGTGGGGCAAATTAAAAGATAAAGTAACAGCAATAATAAAATTATTGTGAACAAAATTTATTGACTTTAAATTTCGTGTGGCTTCCTGTCTCAAGTTATGACTAAAATAATATTTATATTACGACTGAGCTACTCATCCCCACAGCTGCCCGGTCTTCAACTAACTGAATCATTATAACTTCTTTAAAAATGATGCCATCATATCTTTGACAAACTCTTCCCAAACCTCTTAGTGACCATTTCATACCCTGCTGCAACAAAATGCCAGCCGCTGAATACTCTTTGTACAAAACAACCACAAGGGTACGATTTGGCAGAAGTATGAATTGACCATCACTGGTCAAATATCAGTTTTCTGTAAATGTAACAAACTTTGTTTTAAAGCGGAACTTGTATTGTAGGAGTCAGGTCAGGGTAAAACCATGTGTTCAAACATATAAATAAATATTTTCTGTGCGCCTCCAGCAGCTGAAGTGACTCAGATGAACAAAGACAGTGAGAGGAAGAGAAGGAGATGGGTTTGAACAGATAATGAAAACAACACAGCGGCCTCTAACAACACATTAAGCTAACACAGACAGCTCCAGTTTGGTTTTCCCATGGGATATACAGTGGGTCCCACAGAAAGACACACATACACACGTTAAAAACACAGAGATCCCATCTGCCCCGGCGCTTTAATCAGCTTATCACTGCCTGCGCCGCGGCCTTTCAGGAGGACTGTATCAAGCTTTGACATACATTCACCCAACGACTGGAATCAAGTGATACGCTGACTTTACTCCCACCAGCCCCTCGTCACACACAGCTGTGTCCAAACACAGGCAGCTGAAGAGTGCGTGCATGTGAAGGAATCACGTCCTCAACATGTAAGCAACATAAAATCCATTAATCTCACACACGAGCTGCGCTGAGGAGGACTTTCTGCTGATTAATAAACACAAACAAGACATGCAACACAGCAGGCAAACACCGAGTGTTTGTGTTCTGACAGCATGCCAAAGCCCAGCTGATCTCCCAGTAAATATTGACATATGGTCGGTGTGTGTGTGTGTGTGTGTGTGTGTGTGTGTGTGTGTGTGTGTGTGTGTGTGTGTGTGTGTGTGTGTGTGTGTGTGTACGACACAGATATGATTCTTCATCTGTCCACTGAAAGCAAACAGCAGGAGGAGACGTCTCCAGCTCCCACCACACGTGTTCCTCCTCTGAAGCTGCGTTATTTTGACTTTTGACACAGACCCCCTCAGGCTGCAGGTCTGAGTTACATAACGATCGACTACAGGATGGAAACAGAAATCATCTCAAACAGACGTCAGGCCCGAAGGTGCTTTGAAGAAATGATGTGTTTTCTTCAGGTGAAAATAAAGTCAGGTTTATTTTTAACTAAACTGATGATTTTATGTTTTTGTCTGGTTTCATCCCAAAAACTCAAGATTTTTTTTTTGTATTTATTGTGTGTTTATGCTGAATCAGCATTCTTGTTTTTTGCAGTCTAATTTTTGAGTATACTTTAAAACATTCAGCTCATTCAGATGACTGCTGTGACTTTTGGTTTGCGTAACTTTTATACTTTTCCCTCAATGAAATTAAATTTACATATATACAATATACATTAAACTGTTTGTCTTTTTACTTTTAGCTTCTAATTAGCCTTTTGTTACTTTTAGTAGTTAGCCTATTGCTACTTTTAGCAGATAGCTGATTGATGCTTTTAGCTTCTAGCTAACATTTTGTTACAATTAGCTCCAAATTAGCCTTTTGCTACTTTTAGTATTTAGTTAGCCTATTGCTACTTTTAGCTTTTCACAAGTTTTTTCTGTGTTTAGCCTTAAGCTAGCTTTTTGCTATTTTTAGCTTCCAGATAGCCTTTTACTACTTTTATCTTCTATCTAGGCTTTTTATACTTTTAGCTATTAGCTGGCTTTTTGTTACTTTTAAATGAGCTAATAGCTAAAACTATAAAAAGCCTAGCTAGAAGATAAAAGTTTAGCTTATAGCTAGGCTTTAGCTTCTAGCTATAAACTTATTTTTGTGTAAATTTTTAAGCCACTCATTCTCCAGCAGCACTTTATTATAAAAAAAGAAAAGAAAATATATCTAATGCATGTTTAGATGCTGCACTTTCAAGACAAATGATAAAACAGAAAACATTTTATCGTGTTAATGTCTTACTTCAGTTTGGGCGACGATGACAATAAAAGATGGTTGTTAAAAGTGCAAATATAAAACAGATGGATTAAAAAAGATCAAACCAAGCTAAAAACAACACAGTGATGTGCTGAGGATTGTAGTTTTGGTACCATGAGCTGATGATACATCAATAAGATGTTAATCTTTCTCTCCACCCCTCCTTTTTCTCTCTAGTTTATTTTCAGCTCCATCAACCAGTTTCCTTTTCTTTCTGCTTTTCCACTTGTGAGCCTTTAAACTGCCGTGGCGTGTTGTTCTGTTAGATCTGTGCTCCTCTCCCGCGTGTTTCTGAAAACGAGCTGTTTAAGACGTCAGACAGCTGCTGTCATGATGCTCTGCTCCAAACATCAGACTTCTGACCACCAACATCCTCCAAAACCAGCAAACAGCAAGGCAAGTGGAGAGAATCGAGGCCACATTCTGCAACATTTCAAGATGTTGAAAGAGGTAAAAACCACAGTCCAGCTGTCTCCAGAACAGATGTTGGAGTCAGACCCAAGCATCCTGACTCAACTGTCTTTTGCTACCAAATCTGACCGTGAATTCTAAGAATTCAGAGCAGCAGCAGCAGATTTCAGATGATGCAACGACTCAGAAAACAGATGAACTGCTCTAGTGATTTAATTTATTCATTAAGCAAGTCAAATGACATTATTTCAAAAACCTACGAACATTTGTTCCAGTTTGCTCCAAATACAAAAGAAGCTTTTCTTAATGAAGGTAAGTTTTTATTGCATTTACCAAACCGTCCAAGTATGCATTTTAGAAAGATATTCAAACTTTCCTATCAAATACACAAACACCTGGACATCGTTTAGGGTTGATTTTTGCATTTTTGGTCTGAATACACAAAACCTCCTTTTTTCTTTAAAACACCCAATTTTCTACTACTTTCTTTAAAAAGTGTGCTTTAATGAACAGCTGATGCTAATAAAGAGTCCTCAACAGGGTGTGGTACGGCTAAATGAGAGACCACCACCAGAAGCTTCACAGCATTTTGTGGTTTAACAGCACAGACGGTCACCAGAACTGAAAATCCATCCTGGAGAGCTCGCTCAGTGACACACCTGTCTCCTCTGAGCTGAAGCCCAGAGCTGAAGTTCAGAGTTTATACTGAAGAAAATGAAGCAGCAGGTAAAGAAAAGTCTTAAAGCTCTGCAGTTTTCCATCAAGTGCTAAAGGTCCAGGAATGTCCAATGCTTCTTTTACAACGACCTGATAAAAGTAGACAATTTGCATTTGATGTGAAAATGCAGGTTAATGCTTAATGATTTAACATTTTTGCAGGATAGCTAAAAATCTATCAGCTTAAATGAGCACAAACAGACAAAGCAACGTTTAATGAATTAAGTAGTAAGAAGATAAAATCATAATAAAAAGGCTATGTTACCTAAATTAAAAAAGCTGAAACTAGATAAAAATGAGCTAAAAACACAAAAAAAAACAGATGAAAGAAGTACAAAAAAGTTAAAATAGTAAAGAGGAAAAGGTTGAAAAAGCTAAAATCATCAAAAAAAGAAGCCAAAAGAAGCTGAAAATACAACAAAGAAGTAAAAAACAAACGATTAGAACAAAATGTAAAAATTACAGTAAAGTGTTGTAAACATGTTGAAAACAACTCCATTCATTTAAATAGATTTTTTTCTTCGTTCTGCTGCCTTTAATTTTATTTGTGATTTGTATTTTTCCTTTTATGTAATTTTTCAAAATGATATTCAAAGAATATCCAGAAGGAGCTGAACTTTTCAATATCTAAATCTTCAAAAAGCACAAAAATTGCAGAACAAAACACGTGCTGAAAAATGCTCGGAAGAAACAGAGGTCTATAAAGTACTTGAAAAAATAACTAAGTAAAATTACATAAAGAGAAAATGACTTTGGTAAAAATAAATTTCACTGATGAGAAAACTACTCAAGTAAAAGTCATAAAACTGTTCACAAAAATTGGGAAAGTAAAATTATTTTTATTTGAAATAAACTGTTGAATTTACTGAACCAAACTGGTTCCTCTAAGTCAGGTTGAGTACATTGATCCATATATTATTTACTCAATTTACTCAACTAGGCTCAGTGGAGTCAGCTAACACTTTAAACACTTTATTCTTTAGAGCAGAAACATCTTTGATGATGAGTTTGAACACATTTATTTTGTAACGAGGTGTTATATTTTAAAGTAAAAAAGTAAAAGTATAATTTTTAGCTTTAAAATTTAACGAAATAAAAGTAAAAGTAGCCATTTAAAAAAATAATTGGTAAAATTACAAATCCTCAAAAAACCCACTTCAGTACTGTAATGAAGTAAAAATACTCTGTTAGTATAAACCTCTGGAATATTAAACAATAAGACAGAAGCATGTGCAAACAGTTTTATTGATGATTCAGGATACAACACTGTAAAGCATTTTCACTCTCTCATCTCAGGACTCTTGAGGCGTCCATCCAGTGCCTGATTAAAAAGCACATTTAGTTCACTGCTGTGGAGTTCTGCTCTCTGATCTGATTGCCACTGCTGCTCTTTGTATGAAGAATAAAACATAAAAAGACTGAAAACCCCGAAGAATTAAATAAATCTAGATGCAAAGGGTGGTCGATCTGCTCACGGTGACAAACAGGAAGTTATAAATACACAACAGTCCACATGTCTGAATGTTTCAATGTTTTCCTACTAACTGTATGTTGTAATTACAGTAAATCATCATCAGATTGCACTTCAGAGCAAAGACAAATATTTGTACACAACGTAATCCTTTACTAAAAATACATTAAGTTACATTTTCCAAATAAATATTGGTCCGTTTTTCTTGGTATGCCGTCTTCCTGAGACACTTTCATGCACCACAGATTTTCACTCACAACTACTCAGCTCTTCAGTCAACACACCGTCTGATCTGTTTTCTCTCCTTTCAGCCGTCTGCTTCATCACACGACTCGCTCTCTCACTCGTGCACACGTGAGACTGACCTGAACCTGTGCTAAAATGTCATCTGTAGGTAATAACAGTCTAACAGCCGAAGGTTTCGTGTTTTTGTTTAGAAAATATTAACGTGTTTATGGAAGCTTTGTGTCTTCAGTTTCACAGTATCAACGTGGTTCTCTTCCTGCTCTGCTCAACAGGCTCTGTGCAACTTTTTGGCAGTTTGGAGCTTCAGTCTGCTGAGCTTGCTGGTATAAAACACACACACACACGCACACACACGGTACCTTTCATATCAACACAGCCTTCATTCTCACCATTGACACCACTATTATTGCTTTTGCATACGAGTATTGCTGTACAGAACGGGGTAATAAACTGTCCTCTTGCTGCTCAGATAAAACAAACTGTTCCTGATGTTTAATCTTCAGAGAACAGATCTAATAAAGAGTCTGCAGTCGTGACGTAAGGCAGTCTGTTCAAACGTTAGACACGGCGCTGTTAGCGTCCCTCGCCTGCCGGATGCCGTACAGCCACTTGATGACTCGAGCGTTCCTCTCGATGATGGAGATCCCGTAGGGGACGCGTTCGCTGGCCCTCAGGGGCCCGTCCTCGTCGTCGTCCTCACCCTCGTCCCCTCCCTGCCCCCTCCTCCTGGGCTCGGCGTCGTCCCCGCAGCCGGAGCTGGACGTGCTGACGCTGCGGAGCTTGGAGACGGACACGATGTCGGAGTTGGCCCTGGTGAAGCGCTCCACGCCGCCCATGCCCTCCACCTCGCCCGGGTCCAGCCCGCAGTAGTTGAAGAAGCGCTCCAGGTCGGCCGTGGCGCGGGAGTAGCGGTCGCTCAGGTCCGACTTGGAGCGGTGCAGGGTGGGGTGCTTGCGGGACGAGGCCTTGGAGCTGGCGTTGGATATGCGGGTGAAGGCGGGGGAGGCGGGGGGCATCATGCGCGCTCTGACCAGCAGGGGGCTTGCCGGCACCGGCAGGTAGGCCGGAGGAGGCGGCTGGGTTTGGGACGACGTGTTGACCTTGTGGGGGAGCTGAGGCCGTTTCTGCGACGGGGGAGGGGGCGGCGGGACCTGGGGGTGCGGGACCTGACCCTGGGCCGTCTGTCTGGGTCTGAGCGGGAGCTGCAGCTGCAGCTGAGCCCGCTGCGGCTTCTTCACCTCGGCGTGAGGCCGGACGTCCACCCTGCGCACCGTCACAGAGCTGGGAGCGCTGTAAGGAGCCGGCACAACACGAGGGGCTCGCGCCGGGACGGGGGGAGGACGACAGGAGAGTTCTGTTACGGGGGCGCGGGGGTTGTTGCTGAGAGGCGAGGAGGAGCAGGATGAAGAGTTTAATGGTTTCAGGTTGCTGAGGAGTCTCTTGTTCTTGTCCTGCTCTGCAGACAGGCTGCTGCAGATGCTCTTTACTCCTGATGACGGGGACGAGGAAGACGGAGACGTGGACAAAGACGACTGTGTTCCGTCACAAACGTCCCCGATCAGATTATTCAGAATGTCCAAACTAAAAGCAGGCCTCCTCTCAGCCGCTCTGTCCCTGCCGCCGCTGTTCTCCGTATCAACGGGACAGCGGGGAACCTTCCGGGCCAGGGGAGCGTTGATGTGGTTCTGAGGCATCATTGCTGGAGGGAGGAGGGGCTTGCGGATGGGGGGCTGGATGGGCGCCTGGCGGGTGAGGGCCACCTGCTGGCTCTTCACGTACTTGGCCTTGTCGGCCTCCAGACGCTCCACGGCGCTCAGCTTGCGGGTCCCTGGTTCGGCTGAAGGGCGGAAGTAGCCGGGGCCCTTGTTGAGGATCCTGAAGGGCATGGCTGAGGTGAAGGGGACCCCTGAGGGGCGCAGCGTCTCCACCGGCATTCTGCAGGAGCTGAAAACAAAAAAACATTTATTTAGTCACGATTTTTAGTTCAAAAGGGCAAAAATAATACGAAGAAAAATGAAGAAAAATGTATTTAAAAAATCTTAATACTTTCATGAAACACTCAATGTTGTAAACAAGAGAGAAAAACTCTCAGGACAGATGAGCTCCATGAAACTTTAATGGTTGATTTGTTTTTCAATCCTCCATGTTTTCTCTAAGCTCAAGGTGGAATCTCACTCAAAAATAATGATAGTCCTTGTCTCAATTCATTGGTTTTAGCTGACGTTGGCTTACGTCACTGCCCCGCGCTGTAGGCTGTCCCAATATGTAGGCACCTACGGTACTCATGAAGTCAACAAAACCCCGAAAACTCAAAACTGAGTATCCTATGTGGCCGACGGCTACCCAGAATTCATTGCACCATCAGCAAGTTAAAAAGAAAAACAAAGATGGCAAAGGTTTTTTTATTTTACGGTTGAGTTTTTTTTGAGGGGGAATTCATCTCTGACCAAAGAATGTAACTTAAACAACTTGAATAAAGTTTTGTTGCAATGAGATGTTAAATAAAGTGAAGTTACAAGTATTGAGACAGGAGGTAAACCCTAATTATTCATGCTTTTTATTTATTTGTAACATTTTTCTATTAAAACATAATAATAATAATAATAATAATAATAATAATAATAATAATAATCTTTATTTATATAGCACCTTCCAACAATGCGTTGCATCGACTATAGTGCTTCACAAGGTAAAACAAATACAATCCGGTCATAATATATCAGTACAAGTTAAAAACACAATTACAATAAAAGAAGATGAAAAACATAAAATACTAAGAAATAAACATCAAACGTATTAAGTTGAGCTTTGAACAGGACCAGGTCAGAGAGGGCACGCAGCTCAGAGGGAAGACCATTCCACGCAACAAAAAGATAAACCTTAAAAACACAACTGAAGCGATGTGATATAAAACGTAACGATGTGTTTACACAAACTTAGGTCTCCTGCAGACCAGACCGTCTCATTTCACAGCCGTTTACATCAGATGCAACCCATGAATTGAGACACAGTCATAGTGTCAATTTTCAGCTGCTGTTTTCTGAAATCTGTTTGAAACTAAAGCTGTGTGTTTCTGTTGAGCAGGCAGAGCTCACCACGTGCACAACTGTATTCTTGGCCGTGCACATTATTTTACAACCAACCTCGCAGGCATCCTCAATGATGATTTAATCAGCAACTCAGAAACAGCAACAGGAAGCTGGGAACTCTAGTAAAGTTAGGAAGCGTTCAGGAGGCTCCCTCGTGAGCGCTGTCCACCAGCCCAGTGACATACGCCTGGAGTAAAGAGCTCTTTTGTACCCTCCTTTCATCCCCCTCCTCCATCTTTTGCTCCCCGTTAACTTCCTTACCGTTCGCCGATCTGCTGCTCTCCCTTTAGTCCTCCTTTCTTCTGTCTCCCCTCTCTTTCTCTCCTTTCTCCTTCTTTACACCGGTATCAGTGAAAGGCTGCTGGTGAGACGGGGTCAGTCGGGGTCAAATTCCACATCAGGACTGACTAGACCACCTCTGTCAGCTGAGGGGTGACCCCGTCTGGGTTAGGCTGCAGAACTGGACCACCAGTCGGTCCTGGAGTCAACACAACAGCCTTTTATGGTCCTTTTTTTCTTTACGATCACTGTTCCTCTTTTCTGATGAGAGTTTGAATCCAGATGATTTGGTACAAAAAGCCAGCGGAGTCCCAAAGTCCTGGAGAGTTAGAAAAAGAAAATAAAAGAAGAAGTCCAGGTAAGAAAATGGAAGCACTATTCCTCTTTCAGTCCGTTGCTGATTAACAGAAAAACACCCACACACCAACAGACACACACTCCTCTCACACACAGACACACACACACACAGCTCCCCGGCTGACAGATGAGACTGAAGAGGAGCAAACAGAACCGGCTTTAAAACCTCGTCTGGCCCCTCCCAGCCGGCCAATCACAGCGCGGCCTGGAGGGGGCCGGGAGGAGGGAGGCGCGCTGCCATTGGTCCAACTCAAAAAAAAAAAAAAGGATCCTGGCCCAATCGGACCTCCCCCCCCCTTCAATAAAACACTGAGGCAGAGCTTTCATTCAAATGAAAATTCATTGAAAGGGAGAAAGAGGGGGAGAGAAAAGAACAACGGACCAAACAGATGCAATCTTTACACCGGCTTGCATCAAACTCAGAGGGATGCCTTGTTCTTTGTCTTTATTCTTTTATTGTTCAGTGTTTGTTTCTGTTACTGTCCTCACCTTTGCTCATTAGACAGACCTCATTAGCTGCTTTAAATCTTCACCTAAAAACCCACTTTTACTCTCTGGCTTTTACCACATCGTAGGATGTTGATGTGTATGGTTTTTACTCGTTTTTTATTCTTTTTATCTTCTACTGTTGAGTGTTTTTACCTCATTTTATTGTACAGCACATTGTTTCTCTGTAGGAGTCTTAAAGGGTTTTATAAATAAATTGGATTGGGATTATCGTGGCAGAAGTAAAAACAAAGATTAACATTCTTGCAAGTAAAACTGACCAAATGAATGAAACAAATACTTAAAGTTTCTTCACTCTTCTACATTAATTACTCATTAATCTTTCAGATTTTAGAGCATCAACAAAACAATCACATTTTTTCTCTTGGCTGTAATTTAAAAAGAAAATATTCTCCCACACACTTATCCCTCCCTTTCTTCTTATCGTTTTTTAGAGCATTACACTCTGAAGTTACATCACCTCTAATTATTTGTTTTTTTCTCTCCTCCTTAGGGCTGCACAATATATCGAAAATTTATCGTCATTGCAATAAATCGCATCGCAATATGCATATCGCAACAACTGC